>JAWQFJ010001286.1:67500-72500 GCA_034096865.1 Theodoxus fluviatilis
CGGCGCAAAGCGCCGAGCATGCTAGGGGGGTCCGGGGGCATGCCCCCCCGGATTTTTTTAATATAAAAGGAAGCAAAATGGTGCAATCTGGTGCAATCTGGTGCAATCTGAGCGTGTAAAGTGCTATTTTCAGGCGATACATTTTGCCACTGATGTGGTGGGGGGTGGAGATAGGACCAACTGTCTCTCTCTTGGGAAGCACATGCTCGAAAATGTACAGTGCTAAATAAGTTCGATGTTAATAATAAAGAATCACAATTCACAAAAACAACATGAGGCTGGGGGGGGGGGTGCAATTACATCACTATATATATCAACATATTTCTCTTTCCATTTTTTTAATTTATGTATTATCATTGTTTATGTATTTTATTTCTTTAATTTATTTAGTTAGTTTTTTGGCTGGGGGTGGAATTACATTTACATTACTATATTTATCAGCATCTCTTTCTCTTTTTTGTTCTGCCGAGGGAGGGGGGGGGGGTGCAATTACATTTACATTACTATATTTATCAGCTTCTCTCTTTTTTTTTAAGCCGAGGAGGGAGGGGGGGTGCAATTATATTTATATTCCAATATTTATCAACATCTCTTTCCCTGAGTCTCTCTCTCATTTTTTTGTCTTTTTGCTTGGGGGGGGGGGGGGTGCAATTACATTTACATTACTACATTATCAACATATCTCTTTTATTTTTCTTTCTTTCTTTTTTTTTTTTTTTTTTTTTGGTCCCGCTGGGGGGGGTGCAATTGCACCCATTGCACCCCCCCCCCCAGATCCGCCCCTGATGAATCGGAATAGATGACACTGGATTGCTTTGGAAATAGCCAAATTAAATAAAACTGAAAAGAAGTGAACAGACCACAGCCAACTTTACAAAACTGAACTGAACCGAACTTAATTGAACCGAACTACACTGAACCAAACTGAAATGAACTGAACTGAACTGAACAAAAGGGAATGGAGCTGACAGTATACTTGACTGAACTGAACTGAACTGAACAGACAAGAACCGAATCGAACTGAAAGAAACCGATCTGACGTAATTTGAACCAAACTAAATTGACGTGCAGCGCACAGGGCAGAGAATTGACGTGCAGCGCACAGGGCAGAGAATTGACGTGCAGCGCACAGGGCAGAGAATTGACGTGCAGCGCACAGGGCAGAGAATGTGGAGAAGAGCTCTACCTGGAGGGAGGCTCGTACAGGTTGACGAACTGGTTCTGGGTCAAGTAGAGGTCAAGCTCGGCCAGGATGTTGTCTCCAGGGGAGATAATCTTGCTTGCCGCCTCTGTTTTACAGAGAGAAAAAAGTAGTCATTTCATTCGTCTTTCACTCTGCTTCGTGCGACTTCGAAATTTCAATGGGCAACTCTTTTCTCCGTTGAAAAGAAACAGATGATTGGGAGCCTGTATCCCCTGTGTTCCTCGGACTACATAATGATAGTAAGTTCCTCCTCCTCCTCCTGCTCTTCCTGCTCTTCCTGCTCCTCCTGCTCCTCCTCCTCCTCCTCCTCCTCCTCCTCCTCCTCCTCCTCCTCCTCCTCCTCCTCCTCCTCCTCCTCCTCCTCCTCCTCCTCCTCCTCCTCATCATCATCATCATCATCATCATCATCATCCCCCCCTCCTCCTCCCCCTCCTCTTCCTCCTCCACCGCCGCCGCCGCCACCGCCACCGCCACCGCCGCCGCCACCGCCACCGCCTCTTTCTCCTCCTCTTCCTTCTCCTACAGTTCCTACTTTTCCTTTTCCTTCTCCTCTTCCTCATTCACCATCACCACCACCGCCGCCGCCGCCGCCGCAACCACCACTGCATCATCATCATCATCATTATCGTCGTCATCATCATCATCATCATCATCATTATCATCATTATCATCATCATCATCATCATCATCATCATCATCATCGTTGTCGACGTTGTCAGCGCGATCGCTGTTACCATTACCTACACCCTCTGGTGCCATCAGCGCCATCACATTAAGACAAAGCTGGCATTGTCACACCCATCGTCCACACCACCACGCCAAATTACAACTATCCCTACTATCAGACCACTGCTACCACCACCACCAAACAAATCATCATCACTGGCAGCGGCAGTGTCTCACTACAACCACATCCCATACCCATACCACCATACACTACTTACCATACCCCTACCACCGCAGATGACATAGATACACTGGGCAGGCATTTTGATGGTGATAGTGATAGTTGTAATGGTGGTCACAAGTCACTGTCACAGTAACCAACACGCATCACCATCACACGACCACCGTGACCACTATCACCACCACCATTATGCCCACCCCACACCCAACCCCTTCACATCCTCTTGTCACAGAAGGGATTTGTACTCACGGTTAATGCCACCGAGGGAACGGGTGATGAGCTGGTCGATGGTTTCGTTGGTAAACTCCTCACGGCTTCTCAGACTGTCTGCACTGGGGGGAGGCCTGGGACGAGGTTGTGACGTCACACCCTGAGACGTCATAAGTGTCAGTGTGACAATGGAGACAGAGCGTGACAGAGGAAAATATATCAGTATAGACTGCAAGAAAGAGAATCTTATCTGTAAGTATGTACGATTATGTCAATATACAATCTTGGATGTACAAATCCATCGAAACATGTAAAAGCACGTCAACAGCTGATTCAATAAATCTGGATATCCAAAATATCAGTTTTATAGTAAATGTGTACTTATGTGTCCATGTGTGAGTCTGCGTGTCTGTTTTTTGTGTCTCTACGTTTGTCTGAGTATCTTTGTGACTGCATGACTGACTACCCCCTAACCCCCCTTCCCCCCCCCCTCTCTCTCTCTCTCTCTCTCTCTCTCTCTCTCTCTCTCTCTCCCCTTCCTCCTTTTCTTCATCTACTAAGGAAGCAGCCACTACACCACACCCAGCACTAAGTGCAAGGCAGAACAACACCGTTAACCCTTTACTAGCTGCCAGTGACGTCACAGTTGTCCTTGAACTATCATGACTGGATTGTCTTGCACTCGATAGCATCATATGACGTCACAGCTGTGCCTTGCCCATGCAGTGTTCAACTGGTGACGCAACTTTTTGTCTTCACTGAACCAAAGATTATAGGTTACACAAAGATAGTTCATTAGCTCATTGTTGTGAGGATCGAGACACGTTGCGCCCCCAAGCGGTAAGGAAAATGGGTGAATTAAGGGAAGTACTCACACCGCTTAGCGACATGTAAATTTGCTTGTTTATCGACGCGTTTCTGATGCGTTCCGATCATGTTTGTGATATGGCGGATAAGTCTTCACTTTGCACAGAAAACGATGTATTTGGGGATAATAGAAAACCATCCAAAGAAAATGTAAGCCATGAACAGCATTAATTTATCAAAGCTGTATGTTGACTGCATATGTAGATATGGCGGATATGTCTTCACTTTGCACAGAAAACGATGTATTTGGGGATAATAGAAAACCATCCAAAGAAAAGGTAAGCCATGAACAGCATTAATTTATCAAAGCTGTATGTTGACTGCATCAAAAGGTGAAAGATTCTAAAAATCGAAATGCAGGTCACAGGTCGACCAAAGACTACTATAATCTTTGGGTCGACGCAGGTCGACGCTTCTCTCATGCGGCAACTGAATTCACTTCATCGAATGACTTTCTGG
Source organism: Theodoxus fluviatilis (assembly GCA_034096865.1). NCBI lineage: Eukaryota > Metazoa > Mollusca > Gastropoda > Cycloneritida > Neritidae > Theodoxus > Theodoxus fluviatilis. The sequence goes on from JAWQFJ010001286.1 coordinate 71,148, forward strand.
CCGCAAATCACCTTCTTGACAGGTATGTATTGCTTTGCATTTCCTAAAGATATTCCACAGGGGTGTATACGTTGATAAACAAGCTTGCATTCTTCGATAATAATGAAAATTAGATCGTTCCATCAACACCATGTAGATTTAATAGGCCTCTGTGCGCGTTCGATTTCACAACGCCTGCTACAAAAAACAAAGCCAAAACACCCCCATTATTGCAGCAAATCATTTTATTACACATTACACTGTAAATGTATTCGTAAAATTGATCGGAACGCATCAGAAACGCGTCGATAAACAAACAAATTTACATGTCGCTAAGCGATGTGATTTTTGTTGGCATCCGTCAGTCTCGTGAGACTATGGAGTGTGCGCCAGGTTTGGTCAGTCCGGGGTTGAGCGGCAGCGTGCTCTGTGGCTGTAGAGCCCGATCCTTGAGCCGCATGCTCTGTTGCACTTGTCGCAAGTGAAGTCTTGGCGTGGCACTGTAGATGCCGACGCTATTCTCTGTCGTCTGCGTTCTCTCCTCTCCTCCCACTGCTCCCGTCTCCTCCTCTCGCTGGCCTGGATGCCAGTCTTGACGGCGTGTCTCCAGCTGTTGCGGTCAGCGGCCACCGTTTCCCAGTCTGCTGGGTTGATGCCTCCCGCCGTCATGTCACGTTTACAAACGTCCTTGTAGCGGAGGAGAGGTCTTCCTGCAGGTCTGGATCCCGTGGCGAGCTCGCAGTACAGCACATCTTTGGGTATTCGGCCGTGGTCCATCCTCCTGACGTGGCCCAGCTGGCGCAAGCAGGTATTCCCAGCATGTTCGCCATGCTCAGCCAGAGACGATGTGATTACTTCCCTTGATTCAATCATATTCATTCCCGCTTGGTGCGCTGCGTTTCCGATCGTCTTGTAAGTTTATATAGCAAAAGCTCGGCATGAACTATCTTTGTGTAACCTATAATCTTTGACTTAACTGACTAAGTGTATCCGGCCCTGAACAAAAAACCTGTGACGTTCTCCCAATCTTTAACAAAAGACGGCTAATGGAGAGCACTGGGTTTCGCTCGCGCGCGCGCGCGCGTGTGTGTGTGAGTGTGTGTGTGTGTGTGTGTGTGTGTGTGTGTGTGTGTGTGTGTGTGTGTGTGTGTGTGTGTGTTTGTTTGTGAGAGAGATAGAGAGAGAGAGAGCGAGAGCGAGAGAGAGAACAAAGAGAGAATGAGAGTGAGAGAGATATTAAGAGAGAGAAAGTGAGAGAGAGAGTGAGAGTGAGAGAGTAAGTGAGAGAGTGAGAGAGAGAACACAGAGAGAGAGAGAGAGATAGATAGAGAGAGAGAGGAGTGAGAGAGTGAGAGTGAGAGAGAGAAAATGAGA
>JAWQFJ010001286.1:82500-90000 GCA_034096865.1 Theodoxus fluviatilis
GGGCTGCATACAAGAGGTAAACGCGCTACATCGCGCCTCTACTGCCCACACAGGTTCCCGGTTTCTCTGCTGGATGGGGAGAAGCAATGCGAGTTGAACATGTTGTAGGGCTCTATCTTACATCACGCCTAGTGGCTTGCGCTAGTGGATGATGCTTTTCAAGCTGCACGGTTCCTAGAGTTGCATATCAGAGCAAGTTGCTTAACTCACACTGCCTCTCCCCACCCAGGAGTATACCGGGCTCCTGTGAGGGGAGCAAGGACATTCAGTAGTGCGATTGACCTTTGTAGGCGGCCGAGAGGCAGCAATGGGTTGGAACACTCCCCAAGGAATGGGGCTGGTGTTGATATCTGTGAACGTTTCATCTGTTTGTCAGTACGTTTAATTTATCGTCAGGTGCCAGTGAAGGATTGATCAAGCGGCCCAGTGATCAGGGGGAAAGTGTAAAGCGGTTTGAGACCCAGTGATCAGGGGTGAAGTATAAAGCGGTTTCAGGCCCAGTGATCAGGGGGTGAAGTGTAAAGCGGTTTGAGGCCCAGTGATCAGGGGGTGAAGTGTAAAGCGGTTTGATACCCAGTGATCAGGGGGTGAAGTGTAAAGCGGTTTGATATCCAGTGATCAGGGGGTGAAGTGTAAAGCGGTTTGAGGCCCAGTGATCAGGGGGTGAAGTGTAAAGCGGTTTGAGGCCCAGTGATCAGGGGGTGAAGTGTAAAGCGGTTTGATACCCAGTGATCAGGGGGTGAAGTGTAAAGCGGTTTGAGGCCCAGTGATCAGGGGGTGAAGTGTAAAGCGGTTTGAGGCCCAGTGATCAGGGGGTGAAGTGTAAAGCGGTTTGAGGCCCAGTGATCAGGGGGTGAAGTGTAAAGCGGTTTGAGGCCCAGTGATCAGGGGGTGAAGTGTAAAGTGGTTTGAGGCCCAGGCATGCGTGATAAGTCGCTAGATAAGACCACTCCTTTACCCTTTACCTTGCCCAAGAATGCAACTCTACGATCGACGAAACTTCGAACGCTGCCACCGTTACCTTCAAGCGACCGCAAGCAAACTCTTTGACATTGGACAACAGGCCAGGTTTCAGCGTCTGTCTAAACCACTGCAGGTTGCGAGGGAGAAAAGAATGACAGCGCCTTTTGCACGCCTTCCCACTTCCTGCTGTCCTGCAGCCTGGCGCGTTGTTCTGAAAATAGAGAGCTACTTCCCGTCGCCCTCAGACCAAGAACATGGGTGGCCCCAGTGCCCTAACGCATGTGCTGAGTGCAGCATGTGCAGAGTGCGTGCGTACGTGTGTTTAAGGGTGTGTGTGTGCGCGCGCGCGCGCGTGTGTGTGTGTGTGTGTGTGTGAGCGAGTGAATGGTATACATATGTATAGGTGTGCTAGTCTGCATGCCTGCATGAATTATATGCGTATGTGATCGAATCCATGTAGACACACGTGTGCTTGTAAGTCTCCCTGTGTGTGTGTGTGTGTGTGTGTGTGTGTATGTGTGTGTATGTGTGTGTGTGCGCGCGCGCATGCGTATTTTGTTCTCTTAAGCAAACAGTATCCTCCTCGTGTAAGATGCTGGTGAATAGTCCATACAGGACTCGCTGACGTCCCCTTACCCGGCAGTGCACACCTCCGCCGGAAGTGTCGCGTGCAACTCAGGACTTCCGTCTGGGCCCGTTACCTTTCTTGTGCACTCCATCTGGTTGAGACTATTGCGTTGCGGTCAAGCTAAGGTCACTCTGCCTCGACCTGACGAAACGCTGTGGGCCTGGGAGTGAGAGGAAGACGCTGATTAGAGAGGTCAACAAAAGGGATGTTGCTCTGCACATTGTACTTCCGTTCATTCTCTACCACAGATAGGGGAACGCAGTGCACCGGAAGTGACCAATGACACTTGACTCCGGATCTGCTCCCTTCGTCGTCTGCTGCCATTGGTTGCTGCGTCGATGTCATCTTTCAAAGTCAGGAAGACGCGTGGCGCGGCTGCTGACGAAAGCCATGAATGAATGAAAGGACTTTGAGACATCGAGCACACTGCGTCTGACTCCGGCACACTCCCTAGTGACACTCCTCACACACTGACCCAGTATCTGGTCATCCTGATTCAAAACTCGGGCACGAATTTAGGGACATAGTCCCGCTGTATATGTACAGCGTATCGTAGTCATCTTCGGCATACTCTTCCGTCTATAGGATAAGAGATGTACTAGCAGAGTCAACTCGTCTACAAATCTCTCTCTCTCTCTCTCTCTCTCTCTCTCTCTCTCTCTCTCTCTCTCTCTCTCTTTCTCTCTGCGCGCGTGTGTGTTTCGGGTGTCTTTCATAGCTTTAATTACGTACGTTCACCTTTTATCAGTTTCGACTTTTGGTATTCCTTCCACAATAGTTTGAAATAAATGCACAACAGATTTTACCCAAGGTTGGTTGCTATGTTACCAGAAACCGACTATTCATGCAAAGGAGTCAACACGGTGCCAAAATAAGAAAATGATATAGACAACACAATGGAACATAAGACTTTCATCAGCAATTATCTGTGGAGAATTTTTAACCGATTTATATCGTATGCCGAAAACGTATTAGATCCCGTTACCCAACAGATACCAATAAATGGCTGGTTCCAGATTGGACACCTTGAGAAAAAAAAAACATTCAACAGCCAAGCCGTCATCCACATCCAGAATAAAGATGAATATGAGCAATTCGAGTGTCGCAGAAGCAGTTACAGGCTGGACATAGAGCTAGATGGTTGACTTGAGGAACTTGAATGGTGGAACAACACAAGGTCTGTCTGTACAACACATGCTCTAAAACATCGTGCATTCAAGCCAGCGTCCAAATGTCGCCATCTGCTGCAGAAAGACGGAGAAGCTTCTCCTCATAGAACTGACAGTCCCGTGGGAGTCCAACATTACATGGACGCATGAAAGGAAGCGAACAAAGGATGAAGTGTTCCCTCTGCAGTGTTGTGACGTTAAACTTACCTACTTTACTCTCAAGATAGACTGGATGACTAGGGAAAAGACTTATGACAGCTGGGAAAGACCAGTAAAACTCACTGGGATTCTGGTAATTAGAGCACGTAAGGCCGAAACAGCAGCCGCTGATACAGGGCAGGGTAGACAGGAAGAGGCAACACGGGACCGTGGTAGCTCAGCTGGTAGAGCATTTCTGGCGCTAACAGAAAGGTTCAATCCCCGCATGTTCTCTCACATTTTCCTTATATGTCCCTCGCAGGGCTTTGGTTCTGCATGTTAAAACTCGAAGAACTGACAGTCCCGTGGGAGTCCAACATTACATGGACGCATGACAGAAAACGGACAAGGTATGAGACGCTCCGTAGAGAGGGCAGGGACTGTCAGGTGCTTCCTGTGGACGTAAGATGCAGAGCATTCGTTGCCCACTCTACGACCCATTCCATGGAACAGCTGCGATGCGGGCCCTCGCGCTCCGGAAGGGTCATCAAAAAGTTGCAGCACACAGCTGCAGCTACATCCGTATGGGCTTGGGACAAGAGTCAGTGCCCAAGTAGGTTATAAGTGTGCCTTCCATACTGATACCACCCTGCTTGGAGCCACCCATGTCTGAGCTGCAGACATAGGTTCTGTAGCTGCCGTATGTAAAATATAGGTTTCCTCGTGCACTATTGATCCAAGCGCACACATTCTATATGGATAATTACAGCATGACGAAAAAATGAGAACCAACTTTAAGAAGGTGAGAATATGAGAGACTTGTCCAGACCACTGCAGTTAAACGTACTGTCTCTCATTTCCATATTTGTGTACGCGGATTGTAACTGCAGAGATACGTGAGGCGTGTTTTGCGCGCACACTGTCGCTGCCGTAGAGATGTATGAGGTTCACGCAGCTCACACACGGCTAAGCGTCAGTGGTCATCCCATCTGACCACCCAGTCTTTGCATGTTTGAGATCACACCAGATTTTAGAGTTTATTCATTTAATGTATCATGTACTGCTCGTAATATTGAATAGAAACCTTGTGTTTATTCTTAACCATCCCATATATGGCAACCTGCACTCCGTGAGTTGTAAACGATAATATTAAAAGAAAATGATGAATACATATCTGATTTAATTCGCGCCATAAATACTTCAATTGCCACTCATTTGTATACGAATCACTTTTGGAATTCATTCATTGGCGCAGAGTGTGCTTTGATTAACGCACTTTCCAACGGAGTGGATCTTGTCATATGGAATTGTTGATTTAAACCTCAAATAGTTGTTAGAAGCTGTCATGTTAACACAATTTCGCGTCCACTGGGAGTCCCCTGTCCAAGTTCTGCTTAGAAATTTCGTTTGCCCTCGCTCACGCCCGCGTGATGGCTATATAAAGGCCGTGCCTTAACAGGGCCAGAGAGAGACGAGATCAGAGGATCAGAGAGAAGACAGAGCGAGCGAGATACGGCAGACAGGAGGCCACAGAGAGAGGTCACAGAAGGGTCATCCAGTGGGCAGTAGCTATTATGCCTGTACTACCCTGTCTGCTACCATGAATAAGGACCGAGAAAATTACAACCAAGCCTTGCTTGTCTGCTGACCCTTTGGAGGGAGTGAAGGGAGAGAGGCAAGCATGCCTCTACACTCCCTGCCCAGCTCCAACACGCACCCCCTGCTTCATTTGGCGTTAAGGCTATGGAGTAGAGAGATGTCACACGCCTCTCTATAGCTCTGGCCTGCACCTAAGTCCCACCACCAACCCTATCACACAACGAAACAATTAATTTACGATTCATTACGTCAAAAGATATGTGGAAATCTTTACCAACACAGCTAGAGACGTTCCTCCCAACCCTTATCACAAGGCGTCGCCGATAATTCATTCATCGCTACGAAGCAAATTTCATCTTACAATCCACTCAATAGATATTTCTAGACATCTTTAGGCACACGTTTGCTGAGAAATGTTGAAATCTAAAATTAGGCATATTCATACATCTCAATTATGCAGCGCATGCAGTCAAATCCATAACGCAATTTCCTGAGAAAGTGATGAATAACTACGATGTCATTTCACATGTTACTTTATTGTTTAAAAATCGCAGGAAACATTGTTAAAGCGTGGTTTACGGACAGCTTGCCTTTATTCTTATGAATATGAAGACAATACCTTGTCAAGAGACTGGCCATTTACTTTGTGGGGGATGATTAATAAAACCAAACTGTCTGCCTTTAAGTACTCCCAGATGCAAATCTCGTTTCCACAAAGGAAAATACTGGGGTTAAAACAACGTGAGCATCTCCAACATGGTGTTTATTCTGACCAAATTTTCCATTCGTGATGAAGCCCTTGTATGAACAAATGCTCAAGTAAATTCCTGACGTGGATAGAGACATCTTCGTTCGTGCTGACAGCAATTAAATACCGTTCTGTGTGTGTTTGATTGTACCATAGCAACCTCAGAGGGCAAACTCCCCGGGTGTACGAGTCACAATATAGAAACTATTTCAAATAATTGAAAAAAGCTTGTACATGTACTAATACTAATGTATCAAAATTCTTCAATTTGGCAAACGTTGACGTGGCATATTCGAATGCAATTAATCAAACAATAGTTGCTCGCTAGAGGAGCATGCATGTTTACTTGAACCTGGTGTGAGGATTGTGTCCCCTTTACATACAACTTGAGCAAAACAATACATAAACCATCAAATATGAGTAATCACTACCGAAACAAAACAGTATTCAGTCATCGTGGCATGCAAATATTCAGAATTATAAGATATATTGTAAACTTCTAAGCAAAACAGTACATGAATCGTCTCGTATGAGTAATCACTACGGAAACAAAACAAATTCAGTTAACATGGCATGCATATATCTATAAGATTATTTCAGCTATTGAAGTTAGTTCATTTCTCTGATTATGAAATTCCCAACACTTTTCCGTAGCAACAATGTGGACCTGCTTCCAACAACGGACGTCGGGGGTCAACAGCGATTGCGAGGAGTGGGGGACCGGTCATCCTTGCTTGCTTACGAGTTCTTCTGAGGAATCTTGATGGTCACCTGCAAGCAAATATGACATGGGGAGTGTCTAAAATTGCTTTGCATCTGGCCCTACACCATCGGTGTTTCGGACTTACTAAATTTGCATCCGAGTTTCGTATTACTTTGCCTCCCTCACAATGAAAATTTATGAAGTTTCGTACCAAAGCTGCAAACATTTCGAATGTTCAAATCATTAGAAGGCTAGGCTATACTCAGTTGTACACACTGAAAACGGTTTAAACATATCTTTTTAGATAGAAAGGAATGATAAAAGTTTGTAAAAGAGAACTGTAAACTATTTTCCTGTCAAATAAAATGATAGAAAAAATTAGCACTTTTGCTTGCCCATACACACACGCGCGCGCGCGCGCAAACACACACACACACACACACGCACACACACACACACACACACACACACACACACACACATGCATACATGTATGCACACGCACTTACAAATAAAAACTTTCCGCTTTTCCCTGATTTCTCAGGACATGATATATTATTGTACAAACTCCAACACGATATATACACACATAGGGGAAAGCGGGGCATTAAGCAACCCCTTTTTAAATTTCGGCAATTATTCTATTCTGTAAAAAGTTACATCAAGTTAAACATAGTAAACAAATTGAGGACACTAATATCCAATAAAAGATACTGACTTTCTTTGGTAAACTCGAAACCGAATATTTTAAAACAAATCTTATTTCTTACAGTGAACTTCATGCTCTCGGGGCATTAAGCCCCAGGAGGTCGGGGCATTAGACCCCAACATAAAATACATATTTTGGTAAGTTTTATCTCATGTAAAACTCGTAAAATAACTTACAAATGCATAGAATCACACAGGAGGAAGAACATTCATAATTTTTAATTTACTGTAAATTTTTCTGCCAATGCACAGAAGCCAGGTCCAAAATGGCGATGCGGCCCTGATGCCTTAGTGGTAGCCTCTGACAGCTCAAAGCACCCCAACAAGCTGCATGTGATACCATTCATCAAAGTGTATGTTTTCCATTTATTTCTTCTGATTTCTGTATATACTTATGGCAGAAACGGCTGTTTTCTTAACATGATCCTACAGAATTAGGTACAGAAAATGTAAGGGAAACAGGCACCAACCAGTCTTTTACTGACATTTTCAAGATAAGTGTATGGAGTAGAAAAAATAAGCACATGCTAATTTAGAGTAGAGGTGTGTGTGTGTGTGTGTGTGTGTGTGTGTGTGTGTGTGTGTGTGTGTGTGTGTGTGTGTGTGTGTGTGTGTGTGTGTGTGTGTGTGTGTGTGTATTTCATCCGTCCTATTTTGTCTTGTTGACTTTAAAACATTTTATTTTAGAAACAAAACGCTAAAATGTGAGGCATTAAGCCCCACCGTATTTTGATTGACTTTCATGGGCTTTGCCTTTCTCATTCAAGGTTAATAAAGGGTCAGGACGTTTTAACTGTCAGTGCTGAAATATCAAACTTATCATAATGAACAAGCTCCAATGAAA
>JAWQFJ010001286.1:97500-107040 GCA_034096865.1 Theodoxus fluviatilis
GACGAATCGATATTCAATACTGCGTGATCATAAGCAAACATCACTCATCGATCGTGACTGGCGTGGAATTGTCTGGTTCCGAGATTTCACCCATGTACTCTAAGAACCGTAATATTTTAGCTTGCCTCTCTTCGCCTCTTTCAAGCGGAATTAATTTTCTTTATGACCACGCCTACGGCCGAATATGCAAATCGCAGTTCTATTTCGTGATTTGGGATGTTTTTTCTTTGGTTGCTCTCAGAGGTTCATTCACCCGAGAATGATTACAACTTGCATCCGCTCACGGACAAGATTCTTTTTTCTTAATCAACAGCAACAACATTTACGACCTTGCCTTTGGACAAGATGCAAATCGCACCATTATCACACGCAGACAGGGGCAGGATTTTATCTCTAACTGCACTTTAAAATGCCATTCGTCCGAGAATGATGACAGTATGTCTGCATTGATGGACAGGAGCTTTCTTTTGATCACCAGAGACAATATTTTGCGTGCAAACTGGGTCGAGTGGGATCGATGAGTAGTATTGATTTTGAAGCCCATGGGATCTCCTCAACCTTGTAGCTGTCTTGCACGCGCATTTGATCCTATTTGTTAATCCGCTGTCGCAAGTGCTAGTGTTCTCGTCGATGTTGTCATCGTTGTTGTTGTTGTTGTTGTTGTTTTGACTGTTGAAAGTATTTGCAAGTCAATGGTGACAATAGAGCTGCATATCTTGATGGCTTTACACTGCGAACTTCAGACGAACGTCAAGGTAAAGGTGTGGTTTTATATAGCGACTAGTCACCTGTGTCTGGATTTCTAATGCACTTTAACTCCTGATCACTGGGCCACTTCATCAACCCGAACGTACGAGTTGATGAAAAGTTGTTTTGCCCCTCGCTGTACATACTTTGTTGTTGTTTGTTTTCGAGTCGTGCCGCTTTAGGAGAAATAAATCGGGAAAAAAATCAAAGTCTTCTTTCAAGGCGTGAAATATTATCATTCTGGTTCAGTTTGAAGAACAAACTGACGAAAAGTCCTCGCTATGTTCAAACACTGAGGCACAAGCTTTCCCCCCTTTTTCAGACAACCAGACGCACCCTCCCAGTCTTCCACGCGGGTGTAATCTAGTCACGACTAAACTTTTTCATTCGCACCTTAATTTGCATATCAACGTCTGACTTCCCTTCTCTTCCTCCCTCCCACCCCCCCTCCTCCCCGACAAGTCCTTTGTGACTCCCCCCTTCCTCCTCCCCCCAACCAGCTCACTGTGATCCCCACCTCCCTCTGCTCTTCTCGACCACCATCTGCCCCATTCCAATGTTTAATCTTCACCTTCCCCCCCCCCCCTCCCCTCCTCCCCCATTCGCCCCCAGTCCTCAGTGCAGTCTCTTTCCCTGCCCCATTTCCCCCCCTCCCTGTGTCTCTTTCTCCCTCTCCCTGTGTCTCTTTCTCCCTCTCCCTGTGTCTCTTTCTCCCTCTCCCTGTGTCTCTTTCTCCCTCTCCCTGTGTCTCTTTCTCCCTCTCCCTGTGTCTCTTTCTCCCCTCCCTGTGTCTCTTTCTCCCTCTGTGTTTCTTTCCCTGAATGAAATCCCCTCCCTGGCATTGTTTCATCACGAACAATCTTTTTTCCCCATGCCTTGATGATCTGAGATGATGTCATGGAAAGATGACGTCAGTTGAAATAATATTCTCATTGCTCCTGAAACGGTTTCGAAACGGTTTCCTATGTTAAACTTCTTAATTTGCATACAATTTATCTGTTTGGTCGTACTTCCAAAACAAGATGGCAGAAAACTTCCAAAATTCAATGGATTGTTACTTAGGTAAAATCCTGACCCTCCACCAAACTTCATCAGGATCCATTGTGGCCTTTTAAAGTTATGTTTCTGATAAACTAACTAACCGAGGGTAACACAGCACCTCCATGGCGGAGGTAACAAACAAACAAACAAACAAACAAACAAATCATGGCAATTGCCTAAAAGCATCTATGAGACGCGCTGATTCCAAATAAGTGGTCAGATTCTCTTTAGCGTGTCTCATTCTGGAGCCTTTAGGTGACACAAAGACAGACGTTTCTCTCTTATATAATGTAGAACCAGAAGCACTGTTATCTCAAATAAATAAAAGCATTTCACTGCATCAGAACATATGTTTGTGCAAGATGAATATAAGGGTGTGTCATTCCAGCTGATTAGGAGGGGGTAGAAGGGGGGAGGGGGGAGAAGGAGGGGAGGGAGGAGAGGGGAGGGGGGAGGGGGGGGGGAGGACGCATCGAGCGGCTCCAGCAGTATGTTGCAAGTATGCACGTGTCTGGTGCACCTGCATGATGGGAAGATACAACAGTTTCCTGGTGCCTTGACGTAAGGCGCACAGAGAAGCCCAGCCAACAAACACCCAGCATTCTTTGCAACTGTACAAACTGAGTCTTGGAGACTACACATCCGAGTTATGTACACATGTAAATCTTTTGGAAGTCTGTGTGGACACAAACAACACGACGACTTGTTTTTTCTCTCTCGTTTGCACTGTGGCAGATCCTTGAGTTAAATAGAGACCTTGTATGAGATCAAGTCATAACAACGCTAACAATTTCGGATGAACTTATACATGTGACATTCGTTTCAGGGAGGTTTCTTTCAGGTTTCCGCCAAAGCCAAGAAACCACACCCCATAAATGGCATTTAGGGAAGGTTACAGTCAAGGATGGCAGATCGCCCCAAACGTGATCCAACATTGGCAACGATTTGCAGCTACTTGTTGTTGCTAGTGGACTATCGATCCGATGATGACAACTACTATTGTGCTGTCTCCGTTCGTGGATCCGGATGTGGCTGGCCAGTCCAATCCTGGAGGCACACGTCCCGGGGTGGACATCTTGGGCAGTGGAATGACGCAGCGGCTGGCGCAGAGGCAGAGGCGTTCCTTCGCTCCCTGGCACTGGTCATTCTCTCCGGCCAACACTTCTCGCAGGAAGTGAAAGCGCTGAGTCAAAGCACGTCTCCAGCGCAGAGACTCCATCTTTCTTGCAAGGATGAAGTTACTAAAGCATCATAAACACCCAAAGGCTCCGCGTATCCTTTTGCAATAAAAGCAATGGGAAAATAATCTTTACAACTTTAACTCGATCATCATTTTACAAAGGCCTCTGCCACTCTGTATATTTGCTCTCTACTTCCCTGGACAGGGCCGGATCAAAGTTTTTTGAGGGGGGGTGCTTAAAATTGTTTTAGGGTCTTCTCATCGAAGTGGCGAAGCCACGAGTGCGTGCCTGCGAAGCAGGCACGCCCCTCTAGGGGGGTCCGGGGGCATGCCCCCCCGGAAAATTTTGAGAAAAATGGTGCAAATCTGTGCAATCTGGCAGTGCGGTCATTTCCAAGAGTTTTTGTTTGGTCACAGATTCTTCCTGTCTCTGCCCGGGTTTGATTTGTCTGTGCGAGTAGCAAAAGGAAGGCATCTTAATTATAGCAGCACCCCCCCCCCCCCCTCCCTCCCCAGCTACCTTGGCTGCCAAGTAGAGTGTGCTTATACCAAGTGGAGAGTAGTACAGCATCTGGGCCCAGCATCTTTTAGCCCCCCCCCCCCCCCCCTCCTTCCCAAGCTTTTTACTAACTATACTGTCTCTGCTACCAAGCAAAGTGTGCCGATATCCGATGAGGTGGGAAGTAGATCAACATATTTGAGCAACCACCCCCCCCCCCCTCCCTCCTTCCCCCAACTCCCGGCTGCCACGGAGGTTTTTTTTTTTTTTTTTTTTTTTTGGGGGGGGGGGTGCTCGAGCACCCCCAGCACCCCCCCTAGATCCGGCCCTGCTCGTGCTTCCTCCGCCACATTTCCCAGCGTATCTCCCACACTATAATTGAGCAGATTACATGTTCCAGTCCTCGCATTAAAGTCACCGCAGAGCAATACAGAAACATCTTCATGCTTGTCTAACATATCGTTAAGGCCCGTCGCACACTAGGCGTCCATTTGTGACGCAAGCTGCTTGCGTCCTACGGCGCTTGGCCGCTAGCTGTGAGCCGCTTGCGTCCTCATCTCGCACACTCGCAGCTTGACGCGAGCGGCACTTGCCATATTTGGAAAGTCTCGCGCAGAAACCGAGACTGACCGAGAAAACCTGTATTGACGCGTTAGAATCATCGCGTCGCTCGACTGACACTGCAGTCTTTCTGTGCTGAGTTATGGGGGAACTGCAACTGCGTAAAATGATATCGTGTGATAATTATTTCTTCCAATGATGTCACTTGACAGGTGAGAGAGTAGACTCGATCTGTCAGAGTTGACCGCTCGCTTGTTGTTGTCACCGTGACCTACTCAGCGTGTCACGGTTATTGATGTCAATCGCGACCACTACTCGACTGCTTCGCGTTCAGTTTTCGACCACTTCGAATACCTGTCGCAGGCTCTACTTAGGGTGACTGTGGTGCCGAGCCTGATATTTCTCTAGGCTGTCGATGTGTTATTTATAGTGTTAAGCAAGGTTTCTGCGTGTGTATTCGTCTGTGACGATCTCTGCTGTCCCGTTGTAAATAGGTGCCACTCGATCAAGCGATTGATCCGTGTGTGTGTTTGTTTGTGTGTGTGTGTGTGTGTGTGTGTGTGTTGTGTGTGTGAGTGCGTGTGTGTGTGTGTGTGTGTGTGTGTGTGTGTGTGTGTGTGTGTGTGTGTGCGTGTGTGTGTGTTTGTGTGTGTGTGTGTGTTTGTGTGTGTGTGTGTGTGTGTGTTGTGTGTCCATGTGTGTGTGTGTCTGTGTGTACGTCAGTTTATGTTTGCCTGTGTGTATGTTTGTGTGCGAGACTGTGTGTGTGTGTGTGTGTGTGTGTGTGTGTGTGTGTGTGTGTGTGTGTGTGTCTGCGTGTGCGTTCCTGTGCTGTGTTGTCAAAAGCTACTCTTCTCATGATTTTTATTAAAAGCAGTTGAATGCTCTATGAAGAAATTATCAGAGCAGCGGTATTCAACATACGTTCCGTCACATGACCATAGCCACAATGATGATTGATAGTGCAAATATTTAACAACCAAGTAACTACGGTCAAAACAAAAATTGAATAGTACTGATTATTACCAAGTCATTTGTTCATTGCAGACGACAGCACTCATCAAATATTTGGAAGGGGTTACAAGTGAGCAACAAGCAAGCAGCAAATATGTAATTCAAGTAAATGTAACTTTTTGTAATGTAAGAGCTGTTTCTTCTCTTCTCTGAGGTAATAACAACAAAAAAGGTGACACGTGCACAATATCACTGCAATGTAGATTAGAAATTAACACTCCGACACGTTGGGAGCCGTGAAAATTCTAGGCTGCAATGCAGTGTGTGGATTACTTTTAATCATCTCAGTTCCGAGTTCAGTTTCTGCAGGACCTTCGACTTCGTAGAAAACTTTATCACCCCTTGTAATGGCATCACTGTTTTTAACAGCTAAACTACGGAGATAAAAGATACATCAGCACTGCATCATTTGAATAACCTGTTTAATCGAACGCTGACGAAAACTATGCCGAAATTTCAAACTTACCACTCCAGCCTTTCTTCATCTCCACCCCAATCCACAGGAGACTCTCCCGGGTCTTGTCACGATCATAATAACTTTTCATCCCGAGATTGTAGAGGTTTTCTTGCCTGCCCTTGCAAACAATCTGATTGGCCACGTCCAAGCGTCTAGGCGCTCGGAAATAGAGACGACCCTACTTCCAAGCGCCTGACGCTTGGACGCAAGCGGCTGGGCGCGCGCAGCCGAATCAGCCGGCGGCTACCCTCGCACACTGTACTGCGCGTTCAAAATACGCCAGCTGCTTGGCTGCTTGGCTGCTTGGACGCCTAGTGTGCGACGGGCCTAATGCAGCTTTCTAAATAGAATATACCATTTGATTCATCCATACTATCATAATACGGAGACGCCAAAGGTGGCACATATACACAGAACAGAAGCACGTCTCTAACGGTGTGCAACAAGATCTTACTCACTCTGAACACGATGAAATCATAGTTACATTTCAGTCTGACAATATACTTCTCCAAATCTTTAAGCACAAGGCACAGGATACCGCCCTATCTACGACCGCTTGAATATAATTTTTTTGGCAGGCAAATGTGTAATGAGAAATCCTGAAAGGCATCTCTAAGATCTATATATTCTACGAAAGTCTCGCAGAGATGAACGAAGGAAAACGACTGTAAATACTGGACGAAGTCTGGGTCATCGAACTTACTTAATATTCCCTCAGTGTTCCATGAAAGTAAACGAAAGTTTTTTGGTAACTCAGCGTCTGGGTTGTTACCTTCATTACAGTGGATAGATGACTGGGCCGGGCCGTGTCCCTACGTGTCTGCTCTGCTCCTCTCCCTACTACTACTTAGTTCGTCACGAGCTCTGTGCATTCATAAACGATGTCAGCGAGTTTCATTTACTAAATCTGTCTCTAAATACGTTTAAATACTTACTTTATGCAAGAGGGGTTTCAAAATAAATACTTCATTAAATATTCATAATTTAAAATGCTTGTATCTCAAAAACTAATCAACCGTTTTCAATAATTTTTTCACCATTTCGCAGCTTTTTGGATCCTTTTTGTAAGAACTTATATCACTCTATGCATTCAAAACCTTCAATCTGATTGGTTCGCTTAACTATGGACGATATGGGAGAGGGAAGGAACCAGCCAATCGGAGCGCAGCTTAGAGTGAGCCTCGAGCTGTTTCAATTTCTTCCTCCAACGCACAACGCTTCCCTGCGATCGTAATTTCGACTCACTACTGCTGATTTTTTGACGGAAAACAAGCATATATGAAGGTAAGTTCCCGTAAACTTGTAAATTTATAGTGTATTACTGATTTCTTGTGTCAGATTGATGTAAATCAACAGATCGAGATCACTTTCAGCGGCCACGGAGCCGATCTCAACGGGCAAGTTGATGTGTTTACATTTGCCGAAAATGAATGTGCAGAGACTTCAGAGAGTATTCGGCTCTCTGCTGTACATCTCGCATTGCTTGTTTGAGAAATCTTTGTATGAAATGAACAGTAATGATGAAATGACTTCAAATAGTTGGACTGGCTCTGAAACTACATATTTTATGTGATTGTTTTCAGGTCGAGGCCACGTCAACATGGGCAGAAGAGGAAAAAGAAAATTTCATGGAAACCGATTCACGGGGCCCTTGAAAAAGAGGAAGACTGCTGAAATTGAAGATGTGCCACAAACTGCTTCATCCCAGAAACTTGGGGAGGCAGCCTCTACATCCGCAGTGGGTAGGCCTCCTGGAGATGAACTGTATGGGTATAGACTGATGGATATTTCTATACTAGTAGACTTCATCAAAGATCTCCCATGTAAAGAATGCAAGAACACTGCATGCACTGTTTTTGAAGCAAGACAGGGGGTTTCCACCACTGTGACTTTCACATGTGACATTTGTGAAAATGTGTCTGTTTTGAAGTCCAGTGCTGAGGACACTAATCTTCGCTTTGCAGCTGCAACATTCAGCATTGGATGTCACTATCAGAAGGGGAAGAGGTTCCTCCAAAATATGAACATGCCTCCACCAGTTAGTGCTCAGACATTTGCAAAGCAGAGAGACAAGATTGCTGCTGCCACAAAGGAAGTGGCAAAGAACACAATGGAAGTAGCAGCACAAGAACTGTCTAGTGCTCTGCCTGGTGATGAAGCCACTGTGTCTTGTGATGGCACTTGGCAGAGACGGGGCTTTGTCAGCAAGAATGGTGTTGCAACTGTTCTTTCAGTGAATCCCAAAGGTCCTGCAAAAGTTCTGGATATCCATGTTTCCAGCAATTACTGTGATGCTTGTGCTAAGTCCAAAAAGAAATTGGGAGAGAGAGAGTTCAAGGATTGGCAACAAACACATGCAGAAAAATGCATGAAGAATCACGAAGGGTCCTCGGGGAGCATGGAACCAGCAGGTATGTTGGAGATTTTTAGAAGATCAGAACAGCAGTATGGCCTCAAATACACAGGCTACCTTGGGGATGGGGACTCCAAGAGTTTCCACACAGTGCACACTGCAGTTCCACCTATCTATGAAGGGAAGGAAATCAGAAAATTGGAATGTTGTGGCCACGTGCAAAAAAGGATGGGGAAGCGATTGATGGATAAGGTGAAAGAATGCAAAAACCAAGAGTTTGAAGAAAAGGGAAAGAAGTACAAGGGGATTGGGGGGAAAGCAGGGCTGACACAGAAAGCTATCAGAAAGATTCAAGGCCATTATGGTGCAGCAATAAGGGCAAATCCAGGGAATGTTGAGGAGATGAGCAGTGCAGTGTGGGCTGTGTGGAAACATAGGAAGAAAGATCACAGTGATTGTGGAAACTGGTGTCCATCCAAACAGGGAAATAATGAAATGGCCAACAAAAAATGCCTTCCCCATGTTTGTACTGGAGAAGATAGAGCCAGTATTCACTGCCCTCACAGACAAAACACTGTTGGAAGCTTGTGCCCATGGTGGCACACAGAATCCCAATGAAACCCTCCACAGCCTGATCTGGGCTAAATGTCCCAAGACTATCTTTGTAGGTAGAAAAAGGCTGGAACTTGCTGTCTATGATGCTGTCATTGTTTTCAATGAGGGAGAGGTAGGGAGGCTGCCAGTTTTCAGGTCTCTGAAACTGCAATGTGGGGGGTATGTAGAGGCTGGCTTTCGGGCACTAGATGCCGCAAGGGTGAAGTCATCTCTCCAAGAAAGCACTCCAAAAGCAAAAGCAATGAGAAAGTCCAAAAGGCTCTCTCAGGGTGCCACACAGAAGGGTGATGATGACTACCAGCCTGGGGGACACTGAATCTAGCAATCTTCATGTAAAGAGAATTTGATGGAGGTTTTCCAGTTTCATGTAATTCATGTTTTCGGTGAGAGGGCCAAATCACTGAACAATGTACATACAGTCCTACAAGAAAACTACTTGAGTTATCATGTTGAAATGTTGTGTACTTCTTCTAGGTAGTTGGAAAATGAATCTGTAGCAATACCATGCTTTTCACTCTGTGCAGTAGGTAGATATTGATCAATAAAGACTTTAAATCAAATTTTCTCTGTTTCGGTTTTTTCTGTTCAGGACTCAACTTTACTTTGTATAATCTCAAAGACTACTAAAGCTATCACCTTGAAACTTGGTAGACTTCATTAGCAAATGCATAATTTTAATCTGATCTACAATTGAGTTTATAGCTCAATTTATCAGTGAGAAAATTCAAAAATTGCTTTCAATTTGGGTGTTACGGAAGCTGAAATTATACACAAAATCATTAAAAAATCATGAATATTAAGATATATTGTATAAACCTTAGCTTTTAGTTCACATTTCAGCTCTATAGTCATACTATATGTGGTTAAAATTGCAGAATTCTATCTATTACCAGTTCTGAGATTATCACCAGTGAAAGAGTTACTATTTTTAGACATAGCCGCCATTTTTGTCAGAATGACCTTGACCTGAATCCTCCAAATCTTGGTAATCATTATCTGACATGAACATCTTCCACATATCCAAATTTCTTACTTCTCCAATGTCTAGAAAGGGTACTTCCATTCTGAGGTTG
>JAWQFJ010001286.1:107062-129562 GCA_034096865.1 Theodoxus fluviatilis
CACACGAGCAGCGCAACCTATAAGGACTGGCGACTCCATCACACAGTGTTATTGACCTTATCGCTCAGTGTGAGTGTGTGTGTGTGTGTGTGTGTGTGTGTGTGTGTGTGTGTGTGTGTGTGTGTGGTGTGTGTGTGTTGACAACCCCCAAAAACCGTTCATTGTGCTATCGGCACTTTATGCAAGAACAGGTGGGCTCAACTATTTGGTATCTACTTCGACAGGTACAATTTACAAATTCATAAACGCAACTAATACCAGAAGGTTTGCAACCAAACCAACCACCCGTGCTGGTAACTCATTTTGTACATCTACATTACCTTAAATTTCAAATATATAATATATCTGACATGACACACACTAATTGTCACATATGTTGTGGTGTGTGTGAGAGAGACGTAGAGAGAGAGAGTAGAGAGAGAGAGGCGAGAGAGAGAGAAGAGACGAGAGATAGGAGAGATGACTAAAGATCAGCAACATTTAAAAAAGAGCATTTACATGTTGAGCCAGTAAATAGAAATCCATTATAGCTTCTAACTTTTGTTACCCATTTACAGACGTGGCGCCTTTTGGTGTTTATTTCCCTTTTGCCCGAGAATGAAAAATAGTGCTTCAGGCACCGACGTTTGCTGGCCGGGTGCCCCTTACCTCCTGCTTGCAATGCTCATGGTGTCGGTGACATTGGAGAAGACTGTAGGCTCCACGAAGTAGCCACGCTGTCCGTGTTGCTTGCCACCTGTCTCCAGCTTTGCTCCCTCCTTCAGCCCCGACTCTATCAGTTGTCAGAATCTTGCTCATCTGCGTCTTGTCGATCTGCAAGTCAGAGGATGCATACGGGCCATGGTGGCGTCGTACGCGGCAGTCCCCTTCGTCAGGAGGTTGCCTCAGAGGTAGACGGGGGGGGGGGGGGGCTGAGGGGGGGGGCTGTGGGGGGGGGGGGGAGCAGCACTTTGATTTTTCACATTTAACGAACGCGTGTAGCGTGGAAAATAGTTTCCCGTGGAAAACAGTTTCCGGAAGTCATCGCAGAGTTATCTGCGAGGGACGTGCTGAAAATTCAACTCTAAAATGAGACGGCAACCCGCCACTCCTGCCCTGACTGACTTCGGCACGCCCGGGGAGTTATGCTAAGATCCGGCCGCGTAAATATATCTGCGTTTTGTGACAAACGTCTTGCTCGGCGGTACTGTACTCCATGCACCTTAACGGTGCGCGTGATTCGGGTGTAATCTTAAGCTAAACGACGTTTATTGGCGCTGCTGAAATGGTCGAAGTCGGAAACATTCGGAACGTCGTTTAGCTTAAGATTACACCCGAATCACGCGCACCGTTAAGGTGCATGGAGTACAGTACCGCCGAGCAAGACGTTTGTCACAAAACGCAGATATATTAACGCGGCCGGATCTTAGCATAACTCCCCGGGCGTGCCAAGTCAGTCAACGGTCGCGTTTTTTAAAACCAGACTACAAATAGACTACAGGGAGGTGACTCCCATATTATTTCCGGCAGGGGAGACGGCTTTTCACGGGAAAAACTTTTTTGAACGCTACATTATGTGTTAAACGACACAAATGCACCAAAAACACAAAAACTCGTAAAGCAACTAATGCGTCGTTTGTCGGGATATATTCCATGCGAAGAACAGGTGCAGGAGCGTCAAAACCCATGAAAAGAGAGCAGAGCAGATAACTCTGCGACAATTTCCGGTTCATACTTTGGGTCGGTTCATACTTTGGGTCGTTACACAGCGCATACACGGCGATTGCTCAGCACATCCTGCGCATACAAGGCGATTGCTCAGCACATCCTGCGCATACACGCCGATTGCTCCGATAATTTATGCACTCGATCCTGCGGCCGCAAACTGACATGAGGAGATACAATCTACTGAGCTCTCATTATTGTCTCTTGTTTGTAATGTCTGCACCTCCTAGATTGCTCACTTTCTCCGTGTGATCATTCAAAAGGGAGGAGACCCATAATCGTATGGAAGACATCTGCTGAAAGGTGCCGCATTCCGCAATCCTGCCTGCCTGTTTATCTGTCTTCCTGCCCACCTGTCTATCTGCCTGCCTGCCTGCCTGTTTAAATGACATTCTGCCTGCCTGTCTGCAAGTCTTTCTGCCTGCCTGTTTATCTGCCTTCCTGCCTGTCTGCCTGTTTATTTGTCTTCCTGCCTGCCTGTCTGCCTCTTTATCTGTCTTTCTGCCTGTCTGCCTGTTTATCTGTTTTCCTGCCTGCCTGCCTGTTTATTTGTCTTCCTGCCTGCCTGTCTGCCTGTTTATCTGTCATCCTGCCTGCCTGTTTATCTGTCTTTCTGCTTGTCTGTCTGTTTATTTGTCTTCCTGCTTGCCTGCCTGTTTATTTGTCTTCCTGTCTGCCCGTTTGTCTGTTTATCTGCCATTCTGTTTGCCTGTTTATCTGTCTTCCTGCCTGTCTGCCTGTTTGTCTGTTTTCCTGCCTGCCTGCCTGCTTATATGTCTTCCTGCCTGTCTGCCTGTTTATCTGTCTTCCTGCCTGCCCATATGTCTTCCTGCCTGTCTGCTTGTTTATCTGCCTGCCTGCCTGCCTGTTTATCTGTCTTCCTGCCTGCCTGCCTGCCTGTTTATCTGTCTACCTGCCTGCCTGCCTGTTTATCTGTCTTCCTGCCTGCCTGTCTTCTTGTTTGCCTTCCTGCCTGCCTATCTTTCTTCCTGCCTGTCTGTTTATCTGTCTTCCTGCTGCTTGCCTATCTGCCTGCCTGCCTGTTTAAATGTCATTCTGCCTGCCTGCCTGCCTGCCAGTCTTTCTGCCTGCCTGTTTATCTGTCTTCCTCTGCCTGCCAGTATATTTGTCTTCCTGCCTGTCTGTCTGCCTTTTTATCTTTCTTCCTGCCTGCCTGCCTGTTTATCTGTCTTCCTCTGCCTGCCTGTATATTTGTCTTCCTGCCTGTCTGTCTGCCTGTATATTTGTCTTCCTGCCCGTCTGTCTGCCTGTTTATCTGTCTTCCTGCCTGCCTGCTCATCTGCCTGCCTGCTTGCCTGCCTGTCTATCTGTCTTTCTGCCTGCCTACCTTTCCTCTGTCTTTCTGCCTGCCTGCCTGCCTGCCCATCTGTCTTACTGCCTGCTTGCCTGTTTATCTGTCTTCCTGTCTGCCTCCTTCCTATCTGGTCTCTGACCTGTGCTCCCTGCAACGTGCTTGCGTTGTAGGGATCCCCAACCAATCGGTTTTTGGCCATAGTGCGAGCCCTGGCCACGAATTCGTCATAGATGGACTCCTGCACGAATGTACGTGATCCCGCACAGCAGTTTTGTCCTTGGTTGGCCATGATGGCACTGTGGGCCCACGTGGCAGCCATATCCACTGAAATACACAGCAACACGCACGCAATGAAACGCACGCACTTCGCAACACAAGCACTGCAAATGAACCACACCATCACTCGCTAACTTTAAAACACACAGACTCTGCAAAACGTACACTACACAAACGCAAACACAGCAACTTGTTATACATGTGCGCACGCGCGCACACGCGCGCTTGGACGCATGTGCACACTCAAACACACACACACACACACACACACACACACAACACACACACACCACACACAAAACATCAAGACGACGCACTCGACAAGCACACAGCACACATTGCCACGACAACACACACAATGCCACACTACACACACCCACACGCACGCATCGCCATACACACATCAAAGCGAGAGAAAGAGATGACCCGATGCGTGCGAGCGAGAGAAAGAGAGCACGAGAGAGAGAGATGAGAGCAACGAAGAACGATACCCTATCTGTACCAAGGTGTAGTGAATTAGGCGAGTAGTTGCCCTTTCTTGACATTCAGCAAAATTGAGCGCAAATTACTCACGTGTGGTAACAGAGAGAGAGAGCAGAGAGACGAGAGAGAGAGAGAGAGAGTAGAGAGAGGAGATAGAGGCGAAGAGCTGGACCGGATGTGAGAGAGCAGAGAGAGGAGAGAAAGGGGGCCGATGCTGGGGGGCGAAAGAGGAAGCGAGTATGAGCGTAGTAGAGGGGAGGGAGAAGAAGATAGATAGAGAGAAAGAGAGAGAGAGAAGAGAATGCAGAAGATGAGAGAAGGCAGATTGACGGGACGAGAGAGAGAGAGGCGAGAGAGTACGTAGAGCGAGTCCTTCTAATATCTACAAGGAAGTAGTGACGGTACAATTTCTTAAGCTTGCTAAATGCAAATGTGGTAGAAGGATAGATGTAGCCAGCGAAGCAAAATCCAAATGCTGTGGATCACTTGACGTTTAACTACCATGACATATTACCTGAAAACAAGTTTCTAACTACACTAATCCAAGCTGGTAGAATACAACCCTAACCTACATGCAGAGCCAAAGCCTTTTGACGTTAATACTCCATCCTCTCTCCCCCAATACACAAATAGACCAGACCATGTAGGCCAAAAATCCTCTCGATGTACACTCCCTCCCCCTGCTCCGCCAATCACAAATACACTATAACTGTGAGCCAACTGCCTCTTGCATGTGATCACTCCCCCCCTACGTCCCCCACCACCAAGTCAACGAGAGGGGGGAGACGTTACCAATCCGCATCCTCAAAGATGATGAGTGGAGAACTTGCCACCCGTTCCGGGCTGATGCGGGCTTGCGATTGCTGCGTCCTGCAGCCTGCATCCACCCGCTTGCCCAACCTGTCAGCAACACAGACAACCACTGTGCATCGTGTCAACCAAGTACTATCATGTACTGTCATCCGTCAACAACACGGGACACCACTGTTCACCAGTTCAACAATACTAACACACACACACTGCATCCTGCTGTCACAGTAACACGCGACACCCACCTTGTCGTACTGATCAACAACACAGAGTACACTACTAGTCCACCTGTTAAACACCACTGTCATCCGTAGGGCACACATTGCTAGCAGCCAATCTGTCAATCCTGTCAACATCAACGAACACACAGACCCTACCACTAGTCACCTGTTCAACAACACATACATCGGCTACAGCGACTTGTCACCTGGGTCAACACGACATGTCATCTGTGCAACACTACAGCCAACCACACTGTCCATCTGTCAACTAAGCAACACACCGTTGTCATCGGTCAACAACCCACACACAACTACATATCACCTCGTCACACACACAACACACAACTAACTCCCACTATCACTCGCCTGCTCGACCAACAACGCACAGGCGCTGTCCTCTTGTCAACAACACCACACACAACACTGTCATCTGTCAACAGCACTCACCACTTGCTAACCCGTCAATCATACAAACAAGCCACAGTCACCTCGTTCGAATGAGTGACCAATGCCACGACCAACACTCCAGTCAAAATCGGTAACGTCACAAACACACCACACACACCACAGTCTAATCTGTCGATAACACGCACACCAACAGCTGTCATCTGTCAACAATACTAACATCACTGTCACCTGTCAACAAACACACACCACAGTCATCTGTCAACAACACACACACCACTGTCACCTGTCAACACCACTGTCATCTGTCAACTCACACCACTGTCATCTACCAACAACGCACACACTCCACTGTCACCTGTCAACAACACACACCGCTGTCATCTGTCAACAACACACACACAACACTATCATCTGTCAACAACACACACGCCACTATCACCTGTCAACAACACACACACACACCACTGTCATCTGTCAACAACACACACACACCACTATCACCTGTCAACAACACACAAACCACTGTCATCTGTAAACAATACACACACAGTCATCTGTCAACAATACTAACATCCCTGATCTGTCAACAACACACACACAACAATGTCACCTGTCAACAACACACACCACTATCACATGTCAACAACACACACACCACTGTCACCTGTCAACAACACACACACCACTATCACATGTCAACAACACACACACCACTGTCACCTGTCAACAACACGCACCACTGTCATCTGTCAACAACAACCCCCCACTGTCATCTGTCAACAACACACACCACTGTCATCTGTCAACAACACGCACCACTGTCATCTGTCAACAACACGCACCACTGTCATCTGTCAACAACACGCACCACTGTCATCTGTCAACAACACACACCACTGTCATCTGTCAACAACACGCACCACTGTCATCTGTCAACAACAACCCCCCACTGTCATCTGTCAACAACACGCACCACTGTCATCTGTCAACAACACGCACCACTGTCATCTGTCAACAACACACACCACTATCACATGTCAACAACACACACACCACTGTCACCTGTCAACAACACGCACCACTGTCATCTGTCAACAACAACCCCCCACTGTCATCTGTCAACAACACGCACCACTGTCATCTGTCAACAACACGCACCACTGTCATCTGTCAACAACACACACCACTGTCATCTGTCAACAACACGCACCACTGTCATCTGTCAACAACACACGCCACTGTCATCTGTCAACAACACACACCACTGTCATCTGTCAACAACACACACCACTGTCACCTGTCAACAACACACACACACACCACTGTCACCTGTCAACAACACACACACACACCACTGTCATCTGTCAACAACACACACACCACTATCACCTGTCAACAACACACAAGCCACTGTCATCTGTAAACAATACACACACAGTCATCTGTCAACAATACTAACATCCCTGATCTGTCAACAACACACACACAACAATGTCACCTGTCAACAACACACACCACTATCACATGTCAACAACACACACACCACTGTCACCTGTCAACAACACACACATAACTGTCATTTGTCAACAACAACCCCCCACTGTCATCTGTCAACAATACAAACAACACAGTCATCTGTCAATAATACATACACAACACTCATCTGTCAACAACACACACACCACAGTCATATGTCAATAACACGCACACAACACTGTCATCTATCAACAACACACACTACTGTCACCTGTCAACACCACTGTCATCTGTCAACAATACTAACATCACTGTCACCTGTCAACAACACACACAACTGTCATCTGTCAACAACACGCACCACTG
Organism: Theodoxus fluviatilis; assembly: GCA_034096865.1. Taxonomy (NCBI): domain Eukaryota; kingdom Metazoa; phylum Mollusca; class Gastropoda; order Cycloneritida; family Neritidae; genus Theodoxus; species Theodoxus fluviatilis. The sequence goes on from JAWQFJ010001286.1 coordinate 114,122, forward strand.
TCATCTGTCAACAACACACGCCACTGTCATCTGTCAACAACACGCACCACTGTCATCTGTCAACAACACGCACCACTGTCATCTGTCAACAACACGCACCACTGTCATCTGTCAACAACACGCACCACTGTCATCTGTCAACAACACACGCCACTGTCATCTGTCAACAACACACGCCACTGTCATCTGTCAACAACACACACCACTGTCATCTGTCAACAACACGCACCACTGTCATCTGTCAACAACACGCACCACTGTCATCTGTCAACAACACACACCACTGTCATCTGTCAACAACACACACCACTGTCATCTGTCAACAACCCACCCACCCACTCACCCACCCACCCACCAGTCATCTGTCAACAACACACACACCACTGTCATCTGTCAACAATACATATACCGCTGTCATCTGTCAACAACACACACATAACTGTCATTTGTCAACAACACGCACCACTGTCATCTGTCAACAACACACACATAACTGTCATTTGTCAACAACACGCACCACTGTCATCTGTCAACAACACACACCACTGTCATCTGTCAACAACACACACCACTGTCATCTGTCAACAACCCACCCACCCACTAACCCACCCACCCACCAGTCATCTGTCAACAACACACACACCACTGTCATCTGTCAACAATACATATACCGCTGTCATCTGTAAACAACACAAACACCAGTCACCTGTCAACAATACACATACCCTTGACGCCTGTCATTAACGTCTCTCCCCCCCCCCCCCTGTCATCTGTCAACAACACATACACCATTGTCTTCTGTCAACAACTCACACACCAATGTCACCTGTCAACAATACACACACCACTGTCACCTGTCAACAACATCCCCCCTCCCACTGTCATCTGTCAACAACACACACACCACGGTCACCTATTGACAACACAGACACCACAGTCATCAATAACACAGACACTAATGGCGTATGTCAACTACACAGACATCCCTCATCTGACACAAGACAAATGGATATTATCTCTTAAGTCCCAGTAGTGCCTCTCTCCTCCCTTGATTAGTATAACTGTCCATCTACATTACAGGGATTTAAGGGTTAACATATGAAACGTTGCCTTAGATTGGCAGAGAATGGTGGGACAGAAATGCCTCAAGGGTGGAGAAAGGCTCTACAGGGACTTTGAGTTATCATAGAACGGTTGGCTGTAGAGGTAATCGCTTCAATTTGATTCCAGAACACTGCGGTACTTTCGGTGAGCAGACACAGCACGCAGAACTCACAGATTAGGCAGCCCCGCACAGTGCGTTGTGGAGTAGAAGGAACATACATTCTGTCAGCGTGTTTTCACCTCTGCTGCTGACGGGAGGGACTACGACAAAGACTTCATTGTAAAGGGCTGCCCAGGTCTGGTTGGATATGTCCTGGAAGGCATTCCGTTTTGTAGACTGCTCCGATTAGGAGAAGTTTCTCAGAGAAACTTTCTCATTGTGCAAAATTACCTCAGTGGACCCAGTGAAGGCCACCTTGTCCACATCCATGTGCTCCGTAATGGCGGCGCCTGCAGTGGGTCCGAAGCCAGGAACGATGTTGACCACTCCTGGAGGGAAGCCTGCCTGTGGGGTGGGAACAACAAATGCATGTAGAGGGGTGCCCCATGGAGACGTCCAGCCAGGCACATTCAGCGCAACGACATTCACCCTAGAGACACTGAGTGGTGGTATTCGACCTGAAGTCATCAAAGACAATGACTTCAACTGCAGCAGTAACTAAGTTCCAGCCATTCTACCTGTGGCCCTCATCCAGTCCCTTGTGGACTAATGCGACAGTGTTTGGACTGCAGCAACCAGTGTGCAAAATTCAGAGACTACAACGTCTTCATAACTCGGTTGCGAGAGCATTAAAGCGACCTCCAGAGTGGGCTCATCTGACTCCATTCCTTCCAGTTCATCAGCGTATGGATTTGCGGACTCTTTCCACGATTTTCAAGTGTGCAACGAGTCATGTTCCAGCTTACTTCAAAGACCTAACCAAGAAGCACTAGCCCACGAGGAGTCTACGGTCATCAGAGAAACTACTTCTCACTGTCCCGCAATCAAGACTGAGAAGTTACGGTGACCATTCCTTTAGTGTGGTTGGACCAAGGCTGCAGAACCAGCATCCTGAGTCTCTGAAGGCGTCTGCATGCTTAGCGTATTCAAAGCTGGCCTCAAAGCTCACCTGTTTTGACTCTGTGACTTCGCGACATGAGCATTTTCTCGCAACGCGATATATGACGCTGATTAACGATAATAATAATACGTACACACATACTTCAAGAAAGGGGACATTCAGGGGTGACATTTTTACTTGGGAAATATTTCAAGCAAAGACTTTCAACTATTTTTTAACACATTAGCTCATGGGTGTCCTACACGATTTTTACTATGCTCTCATCCACGCTTGAAAAATCTCCAACAACGACCTTCTCCAGCGATGCAACACAGAAGACACGGAAACACTCATAACCAAGAGAAAATGGAGATGGATTGGCCATGTACTGAGGATGGACAACGATTCCATTCCGAAAGTGGCACTCCGATGGACCCCAGAAGGCAAGAGAAAGCGCGGGAGACCCAGGCAGACTTGGAGACGCACAGTGGAAGGGGAGATAAAAGACCTCAACCACTCCTGGGCGACCCTGGAAAGGCTTGCAAGCGACCGACAACAGTGGAGAACCTTTGTTGCTGCCCTACACGCCACCCGGCGTAAAAGGCAGTAAGTAAGTAAGTAACTCATCCACGCTACTTCAGAAAACAACCAAGGTTAATGTACCAGGCTTTTAATATACAAGACAAACAAGACGTCAACGTTTCGAGCATCAAACTCTTTCTCAGGACAACAACACAAACAAAAAAGACCAAACTTACCTCAGTGACTGGTGTAGGCGGGAGGAAGTAAAGTTGTGAAGTGTAGGGGGTTGGGGTATAGAGAAGTAAACGTATTTCACTTTCGTGAAAGGGAACTCACGATAGCACGTAGAGGCGGATGTGTGAGTCTGATTGCTTGGAGGAGGGGGAGGGGGTGGCTGGAGTTGACTGGGGAGGGAGGAGGGGGGAGGGGGGAGGGGGAGGGGGGAGGGGGAGGGGGGAGGGGGAGGCGGGAGGGGGGGAGGGGGGTTAGGGGGTAGGATGAGTAAGCTCTTCAGGTTGAGGCCATTCGGATCTTTGGTGTCAAGGAGAGAGATGAATTAATATTCTGTTTGGTCCCTTTCTGTTGAGTCGCCCTTTGCTTGTCATAGAATGTAGACTTGTATGTTTGTGAGTGAGTGTGAGGGGCTGTTGAAGTGTGATGCAACGGGTGTGGGTCTGCTGTGGCGCTTATCGGCCAGGCGTTCTTTTAATCTGCTGTTGAGCATTCTGTCTCTCCAATGTACATAACTCCGGGGCAGGCAGAGCAGGAGATAGTATAGATGATGTTTTGGTTTGTGCATGTGAAGCGGCGTTTCACTGTGAAGGAGGCATTGTGGGAGAGGACTATGTTGGCTGGTGACAGGTGGGCGCAAGCGAGGCATTTGGCAACGTGGCAAGGTGTGGTGCCGGGTGCTGCAGGGGAAGGGGTGGAGGGTGAGAGAAGTCCTGACTGAACATTGTCGGAGCTCCTTTGGGAAATCGAGAAGAGTGATATTCTTGGGCCAATGCAGTCCCTAGATTACTTCACCCATGACGAGAATGAAGTGAGACATCCACGCTGTGAGCCAGCTCACCGTCAGAGCAGGCCTCTACAGTGCAGTGTTCAACATGCGGAACACTCTACAAAACATGATAGGCAATATCTTACGCTAGGGGGATTTGAGCAGTCTTCGTCCTGCTGTCAGCCATTTTGTGAAGCACTAGAAATGTCATGCGTGTCCTACACCATCTTTATTACAGCCTCATCCACGTCACTTCTCCCTTAAAAGTATGTTTTCGATTTGCTAGAGCTCTCCGAGTCACTCGATAAGGATGATGTCATTGGGCTGCTGTAGTCCCCAGATCACTCATAACGAGAGTAGAGTGGTGAGACTTCATTATACGCAGTGTGCCGGCGCACCCCCCAGAACCATGTCTTTACAATGCACTGATGAAAGACCTCCGGATTATCAGCTACATTGCACACGGTGACTCAGAAACATTTGACACAGTGACATACAACAAGTGAAATTCAACTATGTACCTTTGGAAGGGAACTAGCTCGCTGCCTATAATAATGTCCCACTCCATTCTCGTTGTGGACGAAGTGATCTGGAGACTACAGCAGCTAAGGACATCATTCGTATCCGTTTACTCAGGAAATACAATCCGTAGGAGCTCTCTGAGTAACTCTATCAGGATGACATTCCTGGGCTGCTGTAGTCCCCAAATCATTTGATCCATGACGGGCGTGGAGTGGGGCATCTGCGCAGTGAGCCAACTCACCCCCAGAGCCAGGGTCTACAGCGCTGCAATGTAAAGCCTCCCGAACATCGGCAAAAGTACATTGCACACAGTGACGTGACACGCATTTGTGTCCTATGACACCTGTCGGTACTAGGTGGAGGAAGATGCAACCTAGTGATATATATGGTGATAACGACCAACATGAAAGACACTACGTGACGAGTTTGGAGTGAGACATCTACGCTACACGCCAGCTCACCTCCACAGCCAGGGCTCCACAGTGCAGGGCAGTCAGGGGCGTCTGCTCTGCAGGCTTCAGCACCACCGTGTTGCCACAGGCAAGGGCCGGTGCCCACTTCCAGGTCAGCATAAGCACTGGGTAGTTCCACTGTGGTAGCAGACAAAATAATTATCGAGGTCAGTATAAGCATAGTCGTTCCACAGTGGTAACAGAAAAACTGTTTTTGCTGTGTCAGCATTAGCACTGGATAGTTCCACTGTGGTAACATAAAGACTGTTTTTGCTGTGTCAGCATTAGCACTGGATAGTTCCACCGTGGTAACATAAAGACTGTTTTTGCTGTGTCAGCATTAGCACTGGATAGTTCCACCGTGGTAACATAGAGACTGTGTTTGCTGTGTCAGCATTAGCCCTGGATAGTTCCACCGTGGTAACATAAAGACTGTGTTTGCTGTGTCAGCATTAGCACTGGATAGTTCCACCGCGGTAACATAAAGACTGTTTTTGCTGTGTCAGCATTAGCACTGGATAGTTCCACCGTGGTAACATAAAGACTGGTTTTGCTGTGTCAGCATTAGCACTGGATAGTTCCACTGTGGTAACATAAAGACTGTTTTTGATGTGTCAGCATTAGCCCTGGATAGTTCCACCGTGGTAACATAAAGACTGGTTTTGCTGTGTCAGCATTAGCCCTGGATAGTTCCACTGTGGTAACATAAAAACTGTTTTTGCTGTGTCAGCATTAGCACTGGATAGTTCCACTGTGGTAACATAAAGACTGTGTTTGCTGTGTCAGCATTAGCACTGGATAGTTCCACTGTGGTAACATAAAGACTGTGTTTGCTGTGTCAGCATTAGCACTGGATAGTTCCACCGTGGTAACATAAAGACTGTGTTTGCTGTGTCAGCATTAGCACTGGATAGTTCCACCGTGGTAACATAAAGACTGTGTTTGCTATGTCAGCATTAGCACTGGGTAGTTCCACTGTGGTAACATAAAGACTGTGTTTGCTGTGTCAGTATTAGCACTGGATAGTTCCACCGTGGTAACATAAAGACTGTGTTTGCTATGTCAGCATTAGCACTGGGTAGTTCCACCGTGGTAACATAAAGACTGTGTTTGCTGTGTCAGTATTAGCACTGGATAGTTCCACCGTGGTAACATAAAGACTGTGTTTGCTGTGTCAGCATTAGCAATGGATAGTTCCACTGTGGTAACATAAAGACTGTGTTTGCTGTGTCAGCATTAGCACTGGATAGTTCCACTGTGGTAACATAAAGACTGTGTTTGCTGTGTCAGCATTAGCACTGGATAGTTCCACTGTGGTAACATAAAGACTGTGTTTGCTGTGTCAGCATTAGCCCTGGATAGTTCCACTGTGGTAACATAAAGACTGTTTTTTATGTGTCAGCATTAGCCCTGGATAGTTCCACTGTGGCAACATAAAGACTGTGTTTGCTGTGTCAGCATTAGCACTGGATAGTTCCACTGTGGTAACATAAAGACTGTGTTTGCTGTGTCAGCATTAGCACTGGATAGTTCCACCGTGGTAACATAAAGACTGTGTTTGCTATGTCAGCATTAGCAATGGGTAGTTCCACCGTGGTAACATAAAGACTGTGTTTGCTGTGTCAGTATTAGCCCTGGATAGTTCCACCGTGGTAACATAAAGACTGTTTTTGCTGTGTCAGCATTAGCACTGGATAGTTCCACCGTGGTAACATAAAGACTGTTTTTTATGTGTCAGCATTAGCACTGGGTAGTTCCACCGTGGTAACATAAAGACTGGTTTTGCTGTGTCAGCATTAGCACTGGATATCTTCACTGGGGTGACGAAAAAAATAGTCATTTTGTAACAAACGGGACAATTGCAAAGAAATAGGCATTCTCATGACAATAGACATTGTAGTGTAGTGCCAGAACAAACCGTATGAATAATTCATTCCTCCCGACAGCCTACCGTCTCTTCAAAGAGTCCCGGTGAATGGGTAGTATGCATGAAGATCGTTGTGAGACTTGACGTGACTGTGGGACCAGGAGTGACGTGAACTGTGACTGAAGAGTGGGTGATGTGAACTGTGACTGTGAGGATGAGTGATGAGAGCTGTGACTATGTGACCAGGATTGGTGTGACTTATGACGGAGGATTGCAGTAATGTGAACTGGGACTATGAGGACTTGTAGTGTTGTGAACTGTGACAGGAAGGACTATGAATGGTGTGAACTATGTCTGTGCCAACAAGGATGAACATGTGAGAGTGTGTGTGGGGTGGGGTGGGGGTGGGGGTGGGGGGTGGAGTGCATGCGTTATGCGTTGATGATCGTGTATGTATGCTGTGTGAGTGTGGTTGTTGATGTGCATGCCTGTCTCTTGTTGGTCTTTCCTGTGATTGTGTTGTGATGCAGGATGAAGAACATGATGGGGGGGGGGGGGGGGGGGGGGGCTTGTACATGTGTTATGGTTGAAGATCGGGTATGTGTGATTGCGTGACGATGGTTGTTTGATGTGCATGCTTGTGTCTTTTTGTTCCTTCTGTGATTACTTGTTGCGATGTAGAATGTTTCTCTATTAAATTGAATTGCCTATGATGTAGCGCTAAATGTGTCCTATCTTATTGTGTCTTTCTGTTTACTATATCTGATGCGCGTGTTCAGTATGTATATTTACAATGGTTAGATTGTGATGAAGTAACATGGTGTTATTACATTTGTTAGAGTAATAAATTATGATACAATTGCATGCTATCTTATTTTATGGCCTATGATTAGTGTGTGGACTCCATAACTTGAGCGCTGTGATTGAGTTAATTAATGTTGAACTTCTTGTACGTTTCTGTTTTTGTATGTATGTATTATGTTTTTGCCACCGACAAAACAAATTTCCTTGTAACAATGAGGACAAGAAAGTATCTTGTATCTTGCATCTTGTATCAGTAACAGCAGTTTCTTAGCAACAGAGTTATTCCAGTGACACACAGAGTAGTTTAACCGTAACAGATGGACAATTTTACTGTGAGAGACAGTGCAGCTTCTACTTTGATAAACTGGACATCAATTTTTGCACAGTTGCACAGGGCACCTTTACGATCAGGACACTTATCCTGAAACGCGGATATTTTCATTGTAAAAGCCAGGGCAGTTTCACGAAAAGAACAATTTCCCTGTAACAGATACACGGATTCTCTACAGCAGACGCAATGTCTCATCTATGCAATAGAGGTAATGTATCATGACAGTTGCCGACAACACCAAACTGCCTTTTTATTGACATAGGCTTATTGAATTAATGCAATGAGAATTCTGACATAAATCGTTTACAGTAAATGATCTGTATCGAGAAAAATATCCTGCACTGAGAGAATATGCAGCGATATCACGTACTTTTAAAAATACCTCATTATCACCCATGCCAGGGTCCCCATCGATTTCACATTCCCCCCTTGAAAATTGGACTACCAGGTCAATTCTTTGTTGGAACTACTCACAGGAATGATCTGCCCACAGACTCCAATGGGCTCGCGTGTGGTGAACGTGAACAGGTCTCCGTCTGCAAAACAGTGGAGAAGATCTAAACAAACGTCTGAGTAGAACTGTCTACTCTTCAGCATAAGGGGTGCAGGATTTCCATGAATACTGCGTGGTCTAGCATCCACTCACTACAACGTCTTCGGGACTTTCCCACATTCTTGCATCAGCTGTTACTGGTGAACCAACGTTTTCTAGTTTGCCAGCAGAACGTAATGCCATGGTGTGCATTCATCTATGAATGCCGTATGGACACGAGTGACTTTACCTGTGGGAATGGTTTTTCCCTGAACTTTGTCACTCCAGCCAGCGTAGTAGCGAACCACCTCGATTGCTTGCTTTATGTCCTCCACGGCCTCCAGATACGGTTTCCCGTTGTTCAGAGTCTCCAAATTCTGAAGGAAAATTGGGATTTTGACGTGTACAGTAACATGAAATAACCAAATAGGATCAACTGCATGCACACCTGTGAGAGAGTCGCAGCGGTACTTTCATCCAGTTAATAAAGTTTTGTTGTTGCTGCTGCTGGTGGCGCTGCTGTTGTTGCTCTGCTGCTGCTGTTGTTGCTGCTGCTGCTGCTGCTGCTGCTACTGCTGCTGTTGCTCTAACAAATAGGCCTAATGATCATCTCTATTCCTTCATAGTTCTGCAATCAGTTTCTCACAATATAGTCAACGCAGCTTTAGATCTTCGAAAATGCCTGTAAATAGGCAGTCTTTTCAGTCTCCTGCAGCTGTCTGCATGGGCTGAGGCACTTTGCACACACATGTCCGAGTTTAGTGTTAGCATGATTGTTTTAATTGCATTGGCTCAAAAATATTCCTATAATAATAATCAGTGCTTCAGATTGTTTTCAGACTTCATGGGCCCAATGACCCATGGCCAGGCAAAATGATGGGTCAATTTTGAAAAACATGGGTCATTAACAATCGAACCTTCACTTCAAACAGAATGACCCTCCACCCCACACATGACACCCCTACAGCATCCCGCCCCCCATACACACACAAATGAATAAATAAAAAAGCATAAAATAAAAAAATAAACAAACACATGTCAAGCTGTGTGTCTTTCAGTTGTTTTATTGTCTCTTTTAACATTTCGTTCTGTGGACACAGAGTCATGATCACTCAAAACCCACTCTATTCTTTCTTGGTAGCATGATGTTTTGTTTAAACAAACTTGGTTTTAGGGCCTAACACAATGAAATCTAACAGAGATCTGCTTCAACCAGTCAAACACAAAATCACTCCTCTAGTATTCGCTCATTCACCTTCTTTCCAGAAGTTTGACGCATATAACCTTACACTCTCACAGTTCACATTTCCACAACCGATATCAAGAGCAAAACGACGCAAAACCCAACACGACAGCGAGCCTGACTATCACTTCGGGTGACACTAGGTTTACGGTACTGAACCCACCCCACTCCCCACCCCCGCCCCTCTCTTTTTATTCTTCTTCTCCGCTCTAGATCTCTTCCCTCTTTAAACCCGCCCCACCCCTATCCCTCTTTTATCCCTTTTTCCCCCTTCTCCGCTCTAGATCTCTTGCCTCTTTACCCCCTCCCCAGGCCCTCCTCGCGACGAGTTCGCGGCACTTAGCTATTTTTAGAGACGACAGTTTGCTAGATCAGTTCAGTTCAGTTCTGAATTGCTAGAGGGGGATGAAAAGGAGAGGGATACACATGCCGCCTTGCCGACATCTAAGAGAAGAGGGAAGGGGGAGAAAGGTTGGAGTGCGGGAGGCAGGAGTTGGAAGGGGCGTGGGGAAAACACGTGCCGGCTGGCTGATCTGGGAGAAGGGAGAGAAAAAACGATCGCTTCAATTTTCAGCTAGTAAGAGATAAAAACTAAACAGTTACCGCTTGCTTTATTCTTGCAAAACATTGAAGACAACGTCAACTGACGTTAGTTTTCTTCAGTTTCTTTTCTAAGCCTTTTCTTCGGTGGCATCTTGATTTCGCACACGTGAGCGAGTCTGGGCAAGGTAAACTGATAGATGTTCGCTGATTAATTGTCTGCTAGCTGTTAGCCAATCACACAGAGCGATGCATCGATGCTAGGCAAAGCAGCACTTTCGCGTCGGTTTTGGTACTCCGTGGTGTGGCCACATGTGCTTGGTGTGGCTTAGTGGTACAGGTCGACGGACCGAGGATTGATACAAGTTGGCGATTTTTATGACGCGCCCGGCTGGCGCATACACATTGAAAGTAACGCGCCATTCTGATAAAATATGCGCCAATGGCGCGGGCGCGCCAACAATCTGAAGCATAGACAGAAATGACAGAGTCACAGGACGAGCGTTACAAAATGTTCTTTTTCCTCCTCCTCCTCCTCCTCCTCCTCCTCCTCCTCCTCCTCCTCCTCCTCCTCCTCCTCCTCCTCCTCCTCCTCCTTCTTCTTCTTCTTCTTCTTCTTCTTCTTCTTCTTCTTCTTCTTCTTCTTCTTCTTCTTCTTCTTCTTCCTCTTCTTCTTCTTCTTCTTCTTTCTTCTTCTTCTTTCTTCTTCTTCTTCTTCTTCTTCTTCTTCTTCTTCTTCTTCTTCTTCTTCTTCTTCTTCTTCTTTAACGTACCAAGCGCCATGATGTGTCGTGACACTTTTGGACCTCAATTTAATAAACGTGCAAGCTTGTAGAAGAATTTGAATTATTCACATGATGTCAAGACAAAACGTTTTCTGACGTAATTTTGCATTTGCTGGTTGAAGAAAGTGCTAAATGCAGTTGGGACGCACTCCGAGTGTCGAGGCAGCATGGGAGACGTCATCTCGTAGTTGCATCTGTCACTGTCATGTCACAGCGTGACATAGGGCCTACTTCACGGGTACGTCAATACAGTGTCAGCAGGGCTCAACAACAGTTTCTTACGATCACATAGCGAACGACGCTGTGACGGAAAGGCTCTGTAACGTTGTATCGTCATGCCATCGCGTGCCACTCACCCCCAGGAAGTAGAGGTCTCTCTCCATGAGCTCCGCCAGCTTGTAGAGCAGTCGCCCTCTCTTGGAGGCATCCATGGTTCGCCATGTTGACCCTGCCTTGAAGGCCTCCCTGGCAGCGGCCACCGCCTTGTCCACGTCCGCCTGGAATCGGTAGTGGAATGACAGTGTCACTGATGGTAACTGTGGAGTGACAGTGTCACTGATGGTAACTGTGGAGTGACAGTGTCACTGATGGTAACTGTGGAGTGAGTGTCACTGATGGTAACTGTGGAGTGACAGTGTCACTGATGGTAACTGTGGAGTGACAGTGTCACTGATGGTAACTGTGGAGTGAGTGTCACTGATGGTAACTGTGGAGTGACAGTGTCACTGATGGTAACTGTGGAGTGAGTGTCACTGATGGTAACTGTGGAGTGACAGTGACACTGATGGTAACTGTGGAGTGAGTGTCACTGATGGTAACTGTGGAGTGACAGTGTCACTGATGGTAACTGTGGAGTGAGTGTCATTGGTGATGGCTAGAGTGAAATTGTCACTGGTGATGATTTTAGAGTGAGTACCACTGATGATGACTGTGGAGTGAGTGCCACTGATGATGACTGTGGAGTGAGTGCCACTAGTGATGACCGTGGAGTGAGTGCCATTGGTGACGACTGTACAATACAATACAATACAATACAATACAACTTTATTTGTCCCACAACAGGCAATTCAAGTAAACTTTATGAGGCAGCAATAAAATAATCAAATAATAATCATAGTAAAGACTACATAAAAATTATGTGATGGGATGAATAGATATGAAAAGAAACAGCACAATCGCATGAGCACACACTCCATGCAAACCTCAGCCTCCACAGCACATCACGGCAACACCAACACAAGCAAGTATGCACAAGAACAAGGCAAAAAAACATCTCGCATCACAATCATCACCACAAGCACCACAGACCAGCAAAAACGTCAGAAAAATGCAGTCAAAGGGAAACAATCCACCCAACACAAGTGGGCGAAAATCCAAAGCGACAGCACCAACTAAACCTAAGACCATAGCAAAAACAACAAAACAACAAGAACAACACATCTAACTAACTGTTCAAGAGTCTGAAGGCATATGGAATAAAAGATTAAGATTTAGAACCTCGGTTCCCTTTAAAGGGAGGCACAGAGTATCGGCGTCTAGATGGAAGCAAAGAGAACTCTCTCCTCAGACAGTGGTCCGGAATTTCCCAAATTCTCACAGCTGTCCTCAAAATTTGCTGATCACAGAAAGAGGAAAGGTCTCTTTGCTTTACTCCAATAATCTTGGAACACACGTTGACAATAGCATTTACACTGTTTCTATCCTTAACGGTCAAGCTGTTGAACCAACAAACAAATGAAAAAGTCAACAAACTTTCAATAAAGGACTGATAAAGCAAGCAGAGGATTTTCGTGTCATCAGAAAATGATTTTAGTTTTCTCAACAGGTACATTCTTTGGTGACCACGTTTAACGATAGTGTGTGTGTTTACATCCCATTTCAGCTGACTGTCAAAAACTGTTCCCAAATACTCGTAAGTGTCAACAACTTCCACCTCCTCACCATGAATGACACTGGGANNNAGTGTCACTGATGGTAACTGTGGAGTGACAGTGTCACTGATGGTAACTGTGGAGTGAGTGTCATTGGTGATGGCTAGAGTGAAATTGTCACTGGTGATGATTTTAGAGTGAGTACCACTGATGATGACTGTGGAGTGAGTGCCACTGATGATGACTGTGGAGTGAGTGCCACTAGTGATGACCGTGGAGTGAGTGCCATTGGTGACGACTGTACAATACAATACAATACAATACAATACAACTTTATTTGTCCCACAACAGGCAATTCAAGTAAACTTTATGAGGCAGCAATAAAATAATCAAATAATAATCATAGTAAAGACTACATAAAAATTATGTGATGGGATGAATAGATATGAAAAGAAACAGCACAATCGCATGAGCACACACTCCATGCAAACCTCAGCCTCCACAGCACATCACGGCAACACCAACACAAGCAAGTATGCACAAGAACAAGGCAAAAAAACATCTCGCATCACAATCATCACCACAAGCACCACAGACCAGCAAAAACGTCAGAAAAATGCAGTCAAAGGGAAACAATCCACCCAACACAAGTGGGCGAAAATCCAAAGCGACAGCACCAACTAAACCTAAGACCATAGCAAAAACAACAAAACAACAAGAACAACACATCTAACTAACTGTTCAAGAGTCTGAAGGCATATGGAATAAAAGATTAAGATTTAGAACCTCGGTTCCCTTTAAAGGGAGGCACAGAGTATCGGCGTCTAGATGGAAGCAAAGAGAACTCTCTCCTCAGACAGTGGTCCGGAATTTCCCAAATTCTCACAGCTGTCCTCAAAATTTGCTGATCACAGAAAGAGGAAAGGTCTCTTTGCTTTACTCCAATAATCTTGGAACACACGTTGACAATAGCATTTACACTGTTTCTATCCTTAACGGTCAAGCTGTTGAACCAACAAACAAATGAAAAAGTCAACAAACTTTCAATAAAGGACTGATAAAGCAAGCAGAGGATTTTCGTGTCATCAGAAAATGATTTTAGTTTTCTCAACAGGTACATTCTTTGGTGACCACGTTTAACGATAGTGTGTGTGTTTACATCCCATTTCAGCTGACTGTCAAAAACTGTTCCCAAATACTCGTAAGTGTCAACAACTTCCACCTCCTCACCATGAATGACACTGGGATGAGCAACATCTTTCTCTCTTCTAAAATCAAAAATAATCTCTTTTGTTTTTGACACGTTTAGTTCCAAAAAGTTGTCATCGCACCAATCTACAAAATCAGAGAGGGCAAGACCATAATCGTTTTCTGGGCCCTGAAATAGAGACAGCAAAGCAGAGTCATCCGAAAACTTCGCTAAATAACTACCTTCCCGAATGCTTCTGCAGTTGTCTGTGTACAAAATGTGTAACAAAGGTGACAACACACAGCCCTGTGAAGAACCTGTACATGTGACAACAATGACAGAAAAACAGCCGTTCACACAAACTCTCTGTTGTCTCTCCATTAAAAAAATAAAAAATCCACAGAACAAGTTGATCGGAGAGCTTGAAATCAGATTTGAGGTTTATTTCACAAGAATGTGGAGTGAGTGCCACTGGAGATGACTAGAGTGAAATTTTCACTGGTGATGATTTTAGAGTGAATGTCAATGGTGATGACTGGGAGTTGAATTGTCACTGTTAATGGCAGTGGAATGAGTGTCACTGGTCGTGACTTTAAAGTTAAATTGTCACTGTTGATGACAGTGGAGTGAGTGTCAATGGTGTGGACTGTAGAGTTAAACTGTCACTGGTGATGAATGTGGTGTGTCACTGACGATGTGTCATTGGTGATGTGGAGTGAATTTGTAACTGACGATGCCTGTGGAGTGAGTGTCACTGGAGATGACCGCAAGTGAGTGTCAGTGATGATGCCTGTGGACTAAGTGTCACGTGAGATGACCATAAAGTGAGTGTCACTGATGATGACTGTAGAGTGAGTGTCATTGGTGATGACTATGAAGTGAATTTGTCACTGGTGATGACTGCAGAGTGAGTGTCAATGATGATGACTGGAATGAGTGTCGCTGGTGATGTGGAGTGAAATTGTCACTAATAATGATAAGGGAGTGAGTGTCATTGGAGTGTACCGTAACGTGGGTGTCACTTGTGATGACAGTAGTATGAACGTCTCACTGGCTGTGACAGTACGGCGACAGTGATACTGGTGTGACAATTGGCTTGAAGGTGAGACTGGTGATGACTGAGAAGCTGGTCGTGACAGTGACAGGGTCATTAGTAGTGACGATAACACTCGTCGTGACAGTACAGTGACATTGACACAGTGGCGTTAATGTGACACTGGCGGTGACATCGACAGTAGAGTATAATATCATTGTGGTGACAATGGAGTGGTGGTGTCAGTGACAGAGAGAAAGTGGAGCGACAACGTCACTGGTGGCAACAGACGGTGAAGTATTTTTAGTGATGACGATGCAGAGACCGTGCCACTTGTAGAGACAGCGGAAAGAAAATGGTGATGGCGACGTGGAGTGACAATGACAGTTGTGGGGATAAATTAGTAAAGTGTAACTGGTGGTGATAACAGAGGGAGTGTTTACTAGCTGTTGTGACAGTAGAGTAGATATCTGAGACCTTGATGCATGACTTTTAATGAATCAAGCTCTTCACCAAAAATCCGTCTCAATCATAATCATCATTTTATCATCATCATCATCATCATCATCATCATCATCATCATCATCATCATCATCATCATCATCA
>JAWQFJ010001286.1:134562-138649 GCA_034096865.1 Theodoxus fluviatilis
GTGTCACGACTCAAAGAGGTGGTAGGGCTTTAAGTCCGCTCCCGGTCCTGGACAATGCACCTTTAAGAGTTTTGCGGTGTCAGCACTTGCTAAGCTGCACCGTGTCGCACGTGCAATGCAAGCCGTCATGTGGCAGAACGTGCAAAACATTTCTTTTTGCGGGAATGAACCCTATATATAGGGTCGTGTATTTCGCTAAGGGGAGGAACTTTTGGAAACAAGACTTTTCGTCGGCCACTGTGTGTTGGTGCCGCGTCTCCGAGGGCCGCTGTGCCCGGTAGTAAGGCCTGGGTTTTGGCTTACCGGTCTGGTGGTGGGTGTGTGATTTCTTGCTGGGCGGTGTCTCAGGGGCCCGTTTGTGGCCAGTTGGCAAGGCCGGGTTTTGGTCTGCCGGTCTCTTTACTGGTATTGTAAAGAGGGGAAAAGTGTTCTTGGTGTCTCGTCGTCGGGCCTTTAACGGTGACATTGTGATGGTTCACAGGCTGATCTTCTTTGTAATTTAATCCCATGTTAGTCTTGCTGTGTCTGCGGGGGTCTGACGTCTGCTGACGAAGTCAGTGTCACTGACAGCGCCAAGCTTCGAGAAAGGCAAGTCCCTCATTCTTTTTCTTGTGTGCGCCTATAGTAGGGGTGCAGGGCCGTCACGGCCGATGGATTTGAACGTTGTGGACTCGTGTTGACGTTCATGAGGGGGTGACTTGCACTTTGAAGTGGTTTTGGAACATTGTAGGAATAATTGTAGTAATTAGAGGTTTTGGTTGTTTGTTCCTTGACAAGAATTGATGTGAACTTACTGGTGGAAAGTTTTAGCGGATTGCAATTGGTGTGTTGGGGTGATAATCATTGATGATTTGAGTTGAAAGTATTGTTTGTGCTTTGTGGAGCTTTTGTTGTAGATTTGTGCTGGAGTGTTCTGGCATATTGGTAGTTGTGGAGTGAGGTGTGAAATTATATTTGCGTTGACGGGTTCTTTCTTGTATTATGTTATGAAAGTATTGTTTGTGCTTTGGGGAGCTTTTGTAGGTTTGTGATTGTTGTTTATTCTGTGGAGAGATTTTGTTGTGGATTTGTGCTGGAGTGTTCTGGCATAATGGTGGTTGTGGAGTGAGGTGTGAAATTATATTTGCATTGACTGGTTCTTTCTTGTATTATGTTATTAAATTGTTATATTTGATTTTATGTCTGGTGTGGCGTTGTTTTGAATAGTGTTAGGTTGTTGGACAATCCGGCGATTTTCCCTTTAAAACATAAATATCTGCACGGGACTGCTTTTACATCAGCAGTCAACCACCCGGGCCGTGACAGCCAGACCACCCCCCTTCAGCAATCTTGAACTTGAACTTGAACTTGAACTTGAAAAATTCTATGAGGTAGGCTGTGTAGCATTTTCATAGTTCCTAGTGCTAGTCTTGCATGCGTGGCGGCTATTATGCAGTCTAGGTGCAGCAGGTTGGGTTATACATAGTAGGGCTGTCTTTCCAGAAGTAGTCTAACCTAGCCTTGAAGTTGTCGACAGTGTTCGCAGATACGGCGTCTTCAGGAAGACTGTTCCATGTGTTGACGACTCTCTGAGAGAAGTAGTTAACTCTCACGTTTAGTCTGCAGTGGTCTTTGGGGAGTTTGAGAGAGTGGCCTCTGGTTTCTCTGCTGTTGGTTGGCTCGAAGCGAGGTCTGTCTGCATCATACAATGATACAGTCCATGCACGTACTTGAATACGTCTATCATATCTCCTCTGAGACGCCGGTGCTCCAGACTGGGAAGTTTGAGGACCTTTAATCTCTCACTGAATGACTTGTTTTTCAGACCTGGGATCAGCTTGGTCGCTCTGCGTTGTACGGCCTCTACTTTTGCACAAAGCGTCTTGTGCTGTGGCTGCCACACTGAGTGGCCATATTCGAGTTTGGGTCAGACTAGGCCCTTGTACAGTTGGATGAACAGATCCTCCGTCAGACAGTCAAACGTTCTTCTGATGACCATTCCCTTCTCATCCTCCTTCTCACAACTATCGCGCAACAATTAGAGCGTGCATGGGCATCATTGGGTTGGAGAAGGGATCTCGTGGCTGCTTTTTTCTTTCTCCCTTTTACAGGCCCATCCTCGCCCCGTTTCACGTGAGTGGCTCTCCGCTCAGACGAGAGCTCCCTAATGGCGGGGGCATTCCCGTGCTACTACAGTTGAGTTGACGCGGACAAGTGCGTCTCTGCAATCGCGGAGATTTCCACAGAGTATCTGCGTCAGAGTCGATGCACGAGACACGAACCATTGTCGCATCGAGGAAGGGAAGGGGGGGGGGGGGGCTGTGTTGGAAGATTTTTTTCCCCACCCTCTCTCAAATGTCGGGTGTATCACGCGGCTTTCCACTCGACTGGTTAGACGGCCCTGATTTTGCACGGCAGGGCTGGAGGTGGGTAAATAGAACCAAAGACCCTCTACAATAAGATGATTAATCCGGCACTCGGCCTATATAAAACATGATGACGGAGCCGACCGAGACGCCCCAAGCGGAAACGGTGACGCTCGAGTCAAGGAAGACAACTTCCACATACCGCGTCAGCATAACAATTTACAGTGGATCGTGGAATCCTCTTATTGTGAACTTCAATTGAGGGACAGGAAAAAATTTTCACACTAAGCGGAATGTCACATTAAGAGGGTTGATTTCAGTCATACAATGAACTGAAGGGAAATTAAAAGGTTGTGGCTATTTCAGACACTGACTATAGAGCGAGCGCACTGCTTAATATTACATTACTCGTTCGTCGTACCTCGAGCTTTTTCTGAACTCATCTTGGACAATTTTTATGCGAGATTTTAAATCAGACAAACATGAAAACCTTACTCCAACTAACTTTCAAAGAAGCCATTCCCGAATAATGAGGAAGTAAACACAGTATCTGTAGGCCTACTTTTGCTGGCCGAGCCGCTCGATGCGATAGTAGCGAGATAGAAGGATTTACTGAGTACGGTCATGGCTCATGCCGTGTAATTTTATGTTTATTACTATAGAATTGCATAGATCTACTGTAGTAGGGAAACGCAAACAGATATTGTAAGCAAATAAAATGCAGATTTCATTATTTCCGTATTGCTTGCGGTGAAAATAACTTGCCGTGTAAACAGCCTGCATGGTCACTAGATACACATTCACGTGCAAATAGCCTGGGCACTAGATACACGGTCACGTGCAAATAGACAACCAAATTAAAAACTGTTCTCAATAACAGGAAAACCACAATAACAGAGTTCACTATAAGTGGACTCCACTGTATCAACAAATTTAATAGAAAACTACATAACTAGTTTTCAACTTCAATAATGCTCATCTCCACAAAGCGAGTTGCCATGTGTCAACTGTCATGTTTGTAAAACCTACGTGCTTGCATTTTATTATGCTAGCTTTCCGGCATAGTGTTTGTAAGTTTTGTTTATCTTTATGACCTTTTTTTTCATTCCTGCTATGATCGGTTGCGTTTATTCATTGCGATGAAATGTTTTGGCCACTATTATTCACTATAATAAATTCCACATGCATCATTAATTTAATACTCATCAACATTTTTGCAAACAAAAATTGTATGAGTTCTGTTGCCAAAACTCTTCAACTCTGATTCAGAATCACTCAATTGTGATCAAGCCTCAAGGCGATATTTATCATCTAACGTGAATCATTCATTATCAAGACTGCTGATTTGCTGAGGTGCTGACGTGACTAAATCAGCAGATTTTCGAAAACAAATATCGGCACACCTACAAAAGCAAAAGCCACAAGCTTCCTCAACCAGTTCAGCAGATTTAGATTACACTTCAAGTTCTGTATTTTATTGCGCTTAGCTCAAAACACATTTATATAATCATTACTTACCTCTCTTTATTTTTCCACGGAAAACTAAAAAACGACTTCTGTGGACACGCATAGCGTGAGTTAACACAGTTAATCGCACTGCAATGGTCACCTCCTTGCCTTGATTTCTTCTTCGTGGTCGACATTTTTTACCGGCTAATCACCGTTACCGCTTGGTGGCGCGCGTGACCCTAATTTCTCCGGAAGTGACCGGATGAATCATCTTATTGTAGAGGGTCTTTGAT
>JAWQFJ010001287.1:0-2500 GCA_034096865.1 Theodoxus fluviatilis
GATTCCATAATAACTGTAAATAACATATTTTCATTTGTTCACTCGTAAAAATGGGGGGCATGAAGATGATGAGCAAATGTTAAATGTTCGCGTCGCTTTTTCAAGTTCTTGTCAAAGACTCGCCGTGACATAATGCGGGCATACGGTCAGATCATCATGGCTTGATGATCGATGTGGCATTATTCAAACAAGAAGGCGGTAAATAAATGTATAAGTTTCAATCAAAACCCATCCGTTATTAACGAAAGCCAAACAAAGATGATGCAAGAGGTAAGTATTCATCGCTTTGCAACAGCGCTATACGTGAAAAAGTTTAATGCCGTTTCGACAGTTTTACAAATCAACGACTCGCCACATTTCTGCTCGACGGTGGCTGGTCAAATGATATTTCCGTCTTCTCTACGGGCGACGAGGACACTTGCAGAAGTGTTCCCTGCGGAAACGAGCCAGTTCTTTGATCAGTCCGGAGGATATCGTAAACAAGAAATCTCTCCATGGCTAGGTCGGGGCTCTCGGCTTTTCCCCTCCTTGTATCGCATCCAGTCTCGCAGAGGATGCCGTGCGTCGTGAGAGTTCTCCGAGGAAGTCCCCAGGGCTCACTCAGACAGCTCGACAGGTACACACACCTTGGGCGCACTTGGTGATGAACATGGGTGGCCATCTCATCTCGAGTCCTGCGCAAACTAAACATTTGTGGTCTGTTTGTTCTTGAGATACAGACACGCCTGATTCAGCTTCCACCTTTTCTGTCACGAAACCCTCGGTGGCGCTTCCGCTCGCGACTGCGTTTCTGGCGGCTGTGCGAGTCTCAGACTGCCCGCCCAGAGAACAAGGCAATGGCTGCTTGTTATTACAGGAAACTTATGTTCAGGTCATGCGTGAAGGGTTAAAGTATAGAGACGCTTTCGGCCAAATTCTAAAATACATAATTTTGTATCTTTGAGCTGACAATGCTTTGGCTTTTCGGTAAGATCAGCGTAGAATTTTTCTTTATTTGAGCATGATTCATATTGTGGATATTAATCTAGAATAACATATATAGTTATTCTTTATATGTAATGTTTGTGTTGATTCATTGATTGTAACGAAATGATTTGAGCACTAATTGAGAGGAGCAAGTGGTGAAATCTCTATTGAAAACTTCCCTCCTCCTGAGTGGAATTCTCTTTCTCTCTCTTGCCACATACCCCTTCCCTTACTGTGTCTTCTCTTCATCCCCCTTTCTTCCTTCTTTCCTTCCTCCCTCCCTTCCTTCTTTCTTTCCTTTCTTCCTTCTTTCCTTCCTCCCTCCCTTTCTTCCTTCTTTCCTTCTTTCTTTCCTTCCTTCTTTCTTTCCTTCATTCCTTCTTTCCTTCCTTCTTTCTTTCTTTGTTCCTCTTTTCTTCATTTTTGCTCCGACTTCCGTTCTTATATTTCCTCCCACTCGCAAAAATGTTTATCTCATGGAAAAAGTGGCACTTTACATCACACAGTCTTCTGGTGCGACGCTGATACAAGAGGGTTGGATAAAACGTGTCTCATCCAAATTTGACGACTGAAACCTGCTTGTGCATTGCAACAGTGCATGTGGCTTTCACCTTGCAGGACGGGAGGCTGGCAGTAGCAGCGAGGAGGGAGAGTGGTATTGCCTTCCCCATCCCCAGCAGTCTCGGCTGTCTTCAAGGACAATGCGGCCGAGGCATGATGACCACGCGGCACGCTAGCCCCGAGTGCAGAACTCCCAACATGGGAACAGCTGCACTCGCTAGGAGACGTCGGATGAAGACAAAACATTCTCGAACACGGTGTTTATGAAAAATGCTCGATCATAAACCTCGGCAGTCTTGTAAGGGAAAATTTAGTAAGATGTAAACATGTATAAAGAAAAGCTAGCTTACTTACGTTTATACTGCTGTCACGCTTTGACGCTACGTATTCGTAGAACGTTCCAATGGGTCATTTCTTCGGCAGGTTCTGGTGGAGTGAGACGGCCCATTCCTCTGGTGCCAAATACACAAATTTCCTATTCGGTGAATAAATTGATAAGTTGTTTTCATCCTCGCTCATTGGACGAGGATAGCAGATTGCAGCTCCAAATGCATGATGCTGGGTCTACACGGACAAAACAACACATATGCAGCTGGAAATGCTTGTGGGGTGAATACAAAAGGATCTGCTGCTGTGGAAAACTGTCAAGAGCATTTAGCTTCACCTCCCACCTGCTCACCCCATCCTCAAATCCCCAGCCCCCACCTCCTCCGCCCGGGCCACTGGCAACATTGACCGGCCTGTGCAACGCCGTGTGAGTGAACAGGAGCAGGCCTTAAGTGCTTCCAGGCCAGGGAGTCACGGTTGACTTCTGCACTACTGGAGTGGCGATATCGGGCTCTGGCGTTCATCTGCTCCGAGCTATACTGGTATAAGTAATGGTGCTAGCTTGTATCTCCCACTTGTCACCCATACGTGGATGTTCGAACTTTACACCTTCACCTCGAAGGTCTCAGACCCCGGTGCCTGTCTG
>JAWQFJ010001287.1:10000-17500 GCA_034096865.1 Theodoxus fluviatilis
CGTATTGAACCCGCCACTGATCGCTTGGTGGCGTGTCTACCTAAGCGGGAGATGAGATGAGAGCCTGGACGTCGTCAGTAAAAAAAGAAAAAAGGAGTCTAGCGCCGCATCTTCTAAGTGCCTGGACGAGTGTACAGCAGAACAGCTTGATGGCAGGACCGCCAAAGTGGCAGGCGCGATACTTCACCCACGGATCCGAAATGGGTCAGTTGATGTGAGCAACATCTCGAATACAAAGCGCTCCATCTCTACTACTTTCATTGCTGATGCCAGTTTTGATTGGTTAAAACATGCTTGTTTTCGTGCTTTCCAGATGTACTGGCAAATATGCCCATGAACAATTTTTAATTCCTTATCACTCTTTAAAAAAAACTGAAATATTTTTAATGCATATTAATGTATCATTGCATTGTTAGTTGAACACTATGTTACTTTTTCGGTTTGGAACTGCGCAGGCAGCTTCTGTATTACCTTGAGCTAGTCCATTGACCATACTGTCGTTTCTTACGGAAATAAAGGGGGGAGGGAGACGAGAAATGGTACATGCACCAGAAAAATCAGAATATCTGATCACAGCAACACAACATTTCACATCAAAAGATGTAGTATAAAAACACTTCGGATCGTTCTCTTTTTGAGCGGTCTGTATACGTTTCTAACCACCCATCACTTGTTCCTCCTGCTTGACAAATAATCTACGACCCGAAACGTTGTAGTCGCACATCCTTAGATGGGATCGCCCAGTCGACCTCGTGACAGTTATTTCATTGAACCTTTCGCCATACCCCGTCACCTCTCGTGTCTGCTAGTAGCTTTAAGAAATCAAATAATGGTCTGTCGTTTGACTCATAGTGAGGCTGAAAGAGTCGTTGTCACCAACATTCAGCGACACTGTTCCCGAGTTTTGAAATCTCGGCCTTACAGTCACGTGACTCGCACGCCCGGGGAGTTATGCCAAAGATTATTTGGTTATGCTAAGATCCGGCCGCGCTAATGTATCTGCATTTTGTGACAAACGTCTTGCTCGGCGATACTGTACTCCATGCACCTAAACGGTCTGCGTGATTCGGGTGTAATCTTAAGCTAAACGACGTTTATAAATGTCCGTTCTCGCGAGAAATGCCGAGATTTGAAACTCGGGTACAGTGTCGCCGAATGTTGGTGACAACGACCATTTCAGCCATAGTGAGGGTGTCCTGCGTGTGCGTGAATTATGGACTACTTCTATGACAGTCATTGAGTTTACTGCCTACCGAGGAGAGATGATCGTCCGAACTCATAACGCGGTTGCTTTCCATGTCGGTTTCGTCCCCTTTGGAAATCGAAACGTGCACTTTTGATGTGCTCCTGTGTGCAACGATGCATTACAAGCTTTTTCATATGCAAATCGGAAATAAAATGTAAGAGCATTACTTTTCCCTCTACTCCAACACACCTCCTTTGCGTAAAAAGGTTGGTCTCACACACACACACACACACACACACACACACACATGCACGCACGCACACACGCACGCACACACACTCATACTCACACTCACACACACTCACACACACACACACACACACATACGCACGCACGCACACACGCACGCACGCACACACGCACGCACACACACGCACGTACACCATAATCTTTGCACACACACACATATGCACGCACGCGCACACACGCGCACGCACGCACACACACGCGCACGCACACATACATGCACGCACACACACATGCACGCACACACATACGCACGCACACAGTCTCACACGCACGCACATACACTCTCACACGCAGGCACACACACTCTCACACGCACGCACACACACTCACACGCACGCACGCACACACACACACGCACGCACACACATATGCACGCACACACGCGCGCGCTCATGAACGCACACGCATGCACGGTCATACACACACGCACGCACGCACGCACGCTGACACACACACGCGCGCGCGCACGAACGCACACACACGCACACACACACACACACACACACACACACACTGAAGCGATCGTTGTCTCCCACCTTTCGGCCGCTGCAGGTCTACAAGCGGGGAATAAACAATCATTGTCTGCGTTCTTTTTCATTCACATGCGCAGTTTGATACTGAACAGTTCATGTTTTTACTTTTTATTAATCTTTGCGATGCAAACGCTGTCCACACCGGTTGGATTTGCTTTGCATGCAGAGCGAGAGGTCGATACGTTTGTTAATTGCCGAATAAGCAAGTGATCAAACAAAATGAGCAAAAAGTCAGTCGGGGTTTTGATAATAAAAGTGCATGGTTTGGTACAGCTGTCGGTCAGCAGTTGCTTCCATCACGCCATACACCCTGGCTCGGCACGGCGTAGGCGGCACAAGAGTGGCCTCCCCTCGGTGTGCCTGGCCAGGTCAGAGATCACCGCCGGGACTGGTCTCCCCTGCTGATGATATGCATGCGCGTGCTCAGAGGCGCTCGAACGGGAAATAGGTGTTTGGATTTCATTTCTCCCCTAGTCGCAGAGGCTCTGGTCTGATTAGGGACTTTTTTATCCTCCGGCCATACAGCCGTGTGTTGGTGCCAGGCAAACACGATGCTCGACTTGCACGGGTTGGTTCCCCAGGTAGTGGTACCACTGTTCCACGTGGAGCGTCCTGCTTAACCGCAAAGCTGGCGCACATCGAGGGCAAAGATGGCTGGACACCCGTCCTTTCAGACTCGTGACCGATTACGACGAGTCACGTCGCAAGAAACTTTTTGCTGTGCCATAACAAGAAGTCGAACGCTTTTACCAGAAATGCCTTTGCGACTGGTCACCAGAAAACACCATCTGCAATTAGTGATGGGAAAACATCCCGACTTCATTCTTTGGTGATTAGCAGCTATATCAGTCCAGTAAGAGTTGTTCCTGCTATGACGCATTCCGTCGAAAGACGGGCACTCAAGCATATTCTATGTTACTCTTCTTTGGCATCCGAACGTCACTGGATGCCACTTATAATTAATAAATTATCCAAGGCAATTTTACAATCATGTGCTGCTGGTCTACAGCATGTTCTGGCGTTGCTCTGTCAAGGCGATGGCGGCTTGAATTGATCAAATACGTCGTTTCTAATAATGCTCGAACCCTACGTAAGAAACGACATATCTTTTTTTTTTAAAGTTAACTATTCAGAACACACCACTGCTTTAACAAATTGTTCTTGCAAACCAAACAAGTCATCGTTTTCTCAGATATTCCGAGAGACCGGTTCTTCTCCACAAAATCCCAATATTTATAAATGACAGATGATGTTCCTTTTTGTCAATGTGCAATCGAATGATGAAGAATAAATTAGTGCAAGAGTTCTTGGCAATACTACAGAAACCATGGCTATACAAACGAACAACAGTTGACGATTATCTTCAAGTTTTCGTGAAAGGTCTACTGAGACGGCACCAGTTGTCATCATTTAACCGCCTAGTAGTCAATACCTTTCCGTGTTCGACGCCTCAGGTTTCTGCTAGGAACTGGTGACTGTCAAAGAGTGCCACTCTCTTGGACAGAATGGACAATTAAGAACAATTCGTGCACGAAAACTGAAAGTTAGCTGGATACTTACACGTGTTTCGAGCCTTTCTCCTCTCGGTACCTTGATATCCAATATACAGTGATTCTTAGACTGCAAATCTGCGACTGAGCTTCACAAAGCGATTAACCAGGCCACTGGAGCAAATCAGTGCGCTGCACACTCTGCAACTGTCCCAACTGTTCGTCCGAGAAAAGGAGCTCCGAGGCTCACCATCCTGGCACGCCTGCCGACTTCTAGCCGCCAGAAATATTTGCCGGAGGAGTTCGTAGCTTTGAAATTATTTTGCCAGAAAACACCACTGGGCAGACATAATTCGATAACTCGCTCCCGTGATGGCCAGGCACGAGGTGAGAGAGAAAGGCACGGATAAAATCCCCTCAGGTACATATAGGGGGTAGTGCTCTTTTCCAAGACCATGCTAACAAGTGCACCCAATGGCACTAATTGTACATACCATTTCCCCCTTTTTTCTACAGGGAGAAGTTTGGCGTAGTGACATTCGCTGCCTCATTAAAAACGTATATCTAGGTGGAAGACTATTTCGTCGTAGTGTCTGACCGTCGACAGCACTGGAGTGTACAAAATGCCAGTTTGTCACGGGAGGCACGAAGGCAAGAAAAAGTATTACCTGCTCATAACAGTGTCAGCCGTCTACTCATTGATTTCGAAGCTACCCATCAGCGAACAGACACTGTTCAGGCTGCATACACATATCCTGCTATGGGCGATGGCATTATTGAGTATTCTCGGCGGATGCCGGGGTCTTTTGTCGGCCAGATCGTTATCCCTCCCGGAGCCCCAGGGAAACATCATATCAAAGCAGTCCGTCCCTTCGATGGATAAAGTGGGCCAGTTCAGCTTCGCCTTCTTTCTGCTGCAAGGGTTGCAATGCTTTGCATAGTTTGCTTGACTTCAGTAGCACTTGGACTAAGGAGTGCAGTTTAGCTCCCCGCCCACCCCATCCCCTTTCCCCCCTTCCGCTTCCTTTGCCCTCCTCATCTATCACCCTTCATGACAAAACGGAAAGAAACCATTAGAATGAACATGATTATGACGATGATGACGACGATGATGACGACGAGGACGACGACGACGACGACGACGTTGGTGGTGGTGGTGGTGCTGGTGGTGGTGGTGGTGGTGGTGGTGCTGGTGGTGCTGGTGGTGCTGGTGGTGCTGGTGGTGGTGGTGATGATGATGATGATGATGATGATGATGATGATGATGATGATGATGATGATGATGATGATGATGATGATGATGATGATGATGATGATGATGATCATGATGATGATGATCATGATGATCATGATTATTATGATGATGATGATGATGATGATGATGATGATGATGATGATGATGATGATGATGATGATGATGATGATGATGATGATGATGATGATGATGATGATGATGATAACAAATTTTTTCATTTTCTGGTCTTCCTATATTGTTTTGAATTTTAATAATAGGTTAACTCTGTTTCAGACACGCTCGTGCCTATCCCATATTTATCATGCACTTTGCTTGTTTGTTGATGAGTTCACTGGGCTTCACTTGCACTGGCTAAACACTGCATGTTATTGATTCCCTTCATTACTTATCCAAACAGCTCCCCTCACAAAAAGCGCACAAAAGCGTCAGATGAGAGAAAATCATAATTTTTTGCCTTATTCGATACTTTTCTAGAACAGGATGCATTCTGCTTTGCATGACTGTCACTCCCACTGAACATGTTGCTTGCTTGAGGCACAATATAATCTTGTACACATATGAAAGTGAAAGTGAGTATGTGTGTCTGTGGAACTTTTCTCGCGATGTATCTCCCGTACGACTAAAGCTGCTGGATTAAAAAACTTAACACTCATAGTCTATATACCGTATGGAAGATAATATGCTATATACCTTTGTGGTAGCGAAATCAGGGGACCGGTTTGTTGGCTTTTTTAAAAAGGTAACCCAGTGAGCTGATGCAGTACTTGCTGGAGAGGAGGTTTGCTGCCAGCAGGAGCTTGGAGTTCTCACACGTCGTAAAGAGAAGGATGCTGAGGGCATAAGAACCCCTGTCCGTCACTACATTTCAAGCACGTTCACACTGACAAGACTGAGTTATATCAATGCTAATTTTATTCATCATCCATATATCACACCGAAGCACAAGATATATGAAAGCTGACTCCTGTTTATTGTCCACATATCACACTGAAGCACAACATGCATGGCAGCTAATTCTTTTTATCGTCCCTGTCTTACAACTGTGCCCATCTTTTCGAACTTAGTATCACGAACCCGAGACAAACTATACAGCGTCATAGGTATCGTATCAGTCACATGGAGCTCTCCATTCAGGTGTAAACTTGGTATGCATTTCATCCAAAGGCGAAAGAAACTTTGGGCGCTGTGTTTGGTAACTATGCAGAAACGCACGATGAGAAGAATGAGAAAGCCTCTTGAAAGTGATGACAGGGAGAAGAGGGATGTGTGTATGTATTGCAAGTAAATGTTTTTATAGCAGTATGTCCATCTTATTGCCGAGTATCTGTCTTTATTTGGAAGACAGTATCCCAAGGTCGAACTCCTTCGCTCTCCGTGCCAAAAGATGTATGAGCTCTATTCTGACATACTGGTCCACAGGAGACAGCTAGCAAATTGGCATTATTCCCCATAGAATCATCTTTCAGTCGTCTATGCTAATTACCCGAGCATGGAAGGCCACTCCGCGGATTACTCCAGTCACTACGCCCCTCATTTGGGACACCGACGCCTAACAGAGAAACATACGCCACTAATGAAATTAACATTTGCATTCCTAATGATAAGTATGCAGGTACTTCGTCATCTAAAATGTTCGTACCACGTGATAATAATTTACGTAACCACGTCACGCGCACGTCATACTGATTACAAATGACCATCGGTCAGTACAATGGAAACTATATGGTGGCATTCCTCGTCTGGATGGTATTTAAACCGTTGGGCTTCTTAGCACAATGGGATAAAGGCTTCGTTTCTCTATGGCGCAAGACGTGTAACCTCTCTGTTCTGTACATCCTAGCCAGTCCTCGCCTTCGTTTCCAGTTTTGTAAGGAGAGAGCCGTACGTTAAAAATATCCACTCAAAGTAATAAAAACCAGTCGAGTAAAATCATTTTGTTGCACTACATGCAAGTTTGGTGAAGCTATACTGCCCCCAAGACTCAAACAAGGTTATAAAACTTTACACAAAAGAAAAACAATTTGTTATAATATGTATGTGTGTACTTGTGAGCGTGCGTGCGTATGCATGTGCGTGCGTACGTTATTTGTTTATGTGTTTGCGTACACAAATGCATGCGTGTATGTGTGTTCGCGCGCGTGGGTATGTGCGTGTGTGTGCTCTCGGTCGAAGGTTTGAGCTAGTATCAACGTGAAGTGGATGGATTGAGATCGTCGGCAGAAGCGACAGAAATAGGAATTAAGATCCATACATCGGACACGAATGCATTCGTCTAATTGAACATTCTGAGAAGACACTGTCGTTACAAAAAAATCAAAAGGCAAATGTTTTTCTTTAGCTGTTTGCACGCGAACCCACTCTGGTGCTGTCTTTCCAAGTTGGACAGCCTACTCGAGGAGTAATGGTAAGGCGCAACTGTGTTGTCGAAGGATCACATCGAAGCGCGATAAAAATCCAGAAAGCCAACGAGAGAGAGCACGACGTCTGCAATCTCGATCCATCGTCCATCCAGCGATGTCGATGCCGAAATTTCTGCCAGGCTGATTGCATCGATTTCTCGTTCGTGTCTCTACTCCGCCAATTACCCCTGACCGCATAAACCCAAAATACATCTCGCACAGCAGAACGGCTGCAGTAAGTTCGATCGCTGACGGCGCCCAATGTGGAGCCATCACAAACAAGCAGCGCCGATAAAGGAAAGCCACATCACTGATTGTCCAGCCGGAA
>JAWQFJ010001287.1:20000-25000 GCA_034096865.1 Theodoxus fluviatilis
TATATATATATATATATATATATATATATATATATATATATATATATATATATATCAATCACTCTGTGTGTGTGTGTGTGTGTGTGTGTGTGTGTGTATCACTCTGTGTGTGCGCGCGCGTGTTCGCGCGTGTATGTGTGTACGTGCACGCGCGCGCGTGTGTGTTGTGTGTGCACGTGCGCGCGCGTGGGTGTTGTGTGTGAGTATGTGTGTGTGTCTGTGTGTGTGTGTCTCTGCCTGTCTGTCTGTCCGTGTGCGTGCGACCGTACGTGTGTATATGTATTTGATATTGTGTGTATGTGTGTGCATGTACGCGTGCGTGTGTATGTGTGTGTGTGCGTGTGTGTGTGTGTGTGTGTGTGTGTGCGCGCGCATGTGAGTATGTGTAAATCCGAATGCTCACCACAAAAGAGAAAACACAGACAGAAGACATCACAGATAAAAGACTGGCCCGTGCATACATTGCATAGCATGCTTTTATTCATTGGGTGTTGTAAGAATGAAAGCAATACCCTTCACTAGTTGCTACAGCAGGAAAATGAGTAGCTTACATTAGGAATACACGTACTTGGTGTGTCTTGTTAATGACAATGAGGAATAATTTGCTTTCGACAACACCAAAGTAAATCACGTACGAATGCGTTTGCTTTATGCAAGCATGATTTAAAGAAACGTATGGCATTGGAGCATGAAATAAAATTGTTACCTAATGTTGTTGTACATTCACGGCGGATAAACTTGCACAAAATGTACCATCGGAGATGTTGGAGGTTTTAGTTTTGGTCATCCAAACGAATATTACTAGACTGTGCCAGTGGTAAATTTCTGTGTATAGTATGTCTCAAGAAATATTAGTTTTCCATTAAACAATAATTAATCTCTAAAGGTATGAGGATCATATGTTTGGAACAGATACAATTCGTGGAATGTGTCAAATCAAAGGTTTTCCTCCGCTTGTGGTGAAAAATGAACGAACGAACCGGCGTTGATTACTTTACCATGATAATTACCCTCCATGCCCATATATCAAACATGAATGAAAAATTGTGCCCCACACACACTTTGATGTGGTCATGTTTCGCGTGTGAATTTCGACCGAAAGAGTGAACTTTGAAAGACTTCTCATTCCCCGGCAGCCTTGCTGGTTGTCTTGTGAAGGTTTTCGAATGTACCGGAACTTCACGGGCCTCTCTAAATGCTGTTGCTTAGTTCCGTCACGTAGCCCGGGGCGCGGCAGCTATTGATGGGTCGCGTGATATTGTTTGGCAGCGTGGGCCTCATCTATTCTTGTTCCGTCACGATTATTCCGATTATTCTAGAAGGCCTGCAAAAGGTATATAAGGCTCAACAAAGAGACAAGAGAGAGTGCACATGACCGAGAAAGCTGGGACCTCAACAAGATAAGCAAGTGTGACATGTCCTCCATAAGGAGTGATTGAGTCCTCTATGGGATCGAGTTCCGAGAGCAAGAGCGTGGACAACACCAGTAAGAGGAGAGCGTGCGACAGTCAGAAGACACGAGTAAGAAGAGCACGGATAACAGCAACTATGTTCTCTGAAAATCTGGTCTCGAGAGTAAAGTTACTGTGGTCATGCCGTTTACTGATTCTTGTCGCTGTGTATCGACGAGTGCGTGAATACATTTTTTTCGAAAGCGACCACCGGATTTGGCGGACTTCGACTTCCCAGCGCAAGCTAGGAGAAGCTCGTACAGATAGGACTTTGCAAAAGAGATCAAGTCGCGACTGTTGCTTGCGACCCTCCCTATATGACACGTGGACACTCAAGACAAATCAAGCAGCCAGGACTGCTGTCTCATTTCCCCTGGCAGGACACCGGTGGGCGACTTGGTGAGACACATTCAGAAATATGTTCTTATATTGTCAGGCCGGCTGGGGCGGCCTTATATACGACAAATCACATTGAGTTACTTCTGCATGGTGTAAGCGGCACTCTTCCTCCTCACTTATTAGGCAGAAGAAGATGTTGTGCTCCTCCGCTCCCGGATCGGCCATTCCGTCCTGACCCCTTGTTGCTGCATGATGAAACCTCCACCAGAGCGCCGTGCCTGTCAGTGCAGGCTCACCATGCGGCTCTTCATGGTGAAGTGTCCACCACATGCGCATTTGCGTTTCCATCAGACAGTCCTTCACAAAGTTTTTCAGATTCTAAAGCAGTGATGAAACGTCTGAGAGACGCTGATGCTTTTCCTCAACTCTGTGGCCGAGTGGTTAGCGTGCCTGACCTGCAGTCGTTTGCGACTGGTAGGTGCGGTGTTGGAAGCTGCGTGGTTCCCGGAGTTGCATCCTTGAGCAAGGTGTTTGACTCGCATTGCTTTTCACCACCCAGGAGTAAAACCGGGTACCTGTGAGGTCAGCGATGGCACACTGCAGTGCGATGAAACTTGCGGGTGGCCACGAGCCAGCATTGGTGTGGAACGGGCCCCAGGACATGGAGGTTATTCTGGTACCTGACTGTTTGCGTCTTATCTGTCTGTCACTGCGTTCGTCCTCTGCTGCCAGTGAAAGATTGATCAAGAGGCCCTGTGATCAGGGGGTTAAGGTGTAACGAGGTTTGAGACCCAGACGTGGGTGATACGTCGCGTTGTAAAACCATATCTGTCCCTTTTAATTTTAAATATATATTCAATGTTTGCAATATTCCTCCTTTAATCTCCTGTGAGGTTACGGTTTATCTGAACATACTTACACTTCAGCCAGCCAGCCAGCCAGCCAGCCAGCCAGCCAGCCAGCCAGCCCTTGACTGAGCTGGCGGAGTGCGCCCCGAAAGCCCCTGACTGAGCTGGCGGAGTGCGCCCCGAAAGCCCCTGACTGAGCTGGCGGAGTGCGCCCCGAAAGCCCCTGACTGAGCTGGCGGAGTGCGTCCCGAAAGCCCCTGACTGAGCTGGCGGAGTGCGCCCCGAAAGCCCCTGACTGAGCTGGCGGAGTGCGCCCCGAAAGCCCCTGACTGAGCTGGCGGAGTGCGCCCCGAAAGCCCAAAGACCTGGGATTCCAGCTGACGAGGAAGGACATCGCGAGGTTCCGGCCAGTGTTGCATCTGTGACGTCACTCCATTTCAAAAGATCAGCCAGTCTTGAACACTTGAGTGGTCAGTCATATTTTTACCTCCGCCAAGGATGTTTTGTTTCATTCTAGTAAACTAGAGATTTCGCCTACCGGCAAAAGTATCTGACTCTGGTTTACAGAATGGTTTTGTTTTACCCTCTGTTCCTGTAGCAGTGAGTTATTCAGCAAAAGAACTCAAAACGTTGTCAACGGATCCTGGTGAAATTTGGTGCAGAGTATTAAAAAATCATCAAAGAAACAATTCCTTAGTTTGTGGAGCTTGTCTGCCATCTTGTTTTGAAATTGCAACCATAAAGAGAAATGTCGTCTTTATCACGAAGCTGATGACGTCACGCTGTTGATAACGGTGGCGTGTGTGTCATATCCTAGACCGTAGAGTATCCTAAAACGTAGAGCGTGACCTACTTGCATATTATTAACATGACGTGTTCACCCGCCAAATCTTGTGATTGGACCATGCTCCCGCAGGGATGACTTTCCCCCGCCTATTCTTGTTATCTTAACTGTGATTAGCCGGTTGTAACGGTAAGCGTTTTATGAAATATCGGACCCAAAGATTTTTTACTTTGCTGCGTGTGATTACACAAATATTTATAGAGGAAAGTACCATTTGATCCGGTAATAAGGTGAAAGAAAACGATGAAAACCCATATTTCGTCATGTTAATGATATGCAAGTAGGTCACG
Source organism: Theodoxus fluviatilis (assembly GCA_034096865.1). Classification (NCBI taxonomy): domain Eukaryota; kingdom Metazoa; phylum Mollusca; class Gastropoda; order Cycloneritida; family Neritidae; genus Theodoxus; species Theodoxus fluviatilis. The sequence goes on from JAWQFJ010001287.1 coordinate 23,773, forward strand.
CTCTACGTTTTAGGATACTCTACGGTCTAGGATTTGACATGTGCGCTCTGCAGAGACAGCTTTCAGCCCCTAAAATGAACTCTGCAAACACAGAGAGCTTTCAGCCCCTAAAATGAACTCTGCAAACAGAGACAGCTTTCAGCCACTAAAATGAACTCTGCAAACACAGACAGCTTTCAGCCCCTAAAATGAACTCTGCAAACACAGACAGCTTTCAGCCACTAAAATGAACTCTGCAAACAGAGACAGCTTTCAGCCACTAATATGAACTCTGCAAACACAGACAGCTTTCAGCCACTAAAATGAACTATGCAAACAGAGACAGCTTTCAGCCACTAAAATGAACTCTACAAACAGAGACAGCTTTCAGCCACTAATATGAACTCTGCAAACAGAGACAGCTTTCAGCCACTAAAATGAACTCTGCAAACAGAGACAGCTTTCAGCCACTAAAATGAACTCTACAGAGACAGCTTTCAGCCACTAAAATGAACTCTGCAAACACAGACAGCTTTCAGCCACTAAAATGAACTCTGCAAACAGAGACAGCTTTCAGCCACTAAAATGAACTCTGCAAACAGAGACAGCTTTCAGCCTCTAAAATGAACTAAATTACAACGGAAAAGAAGGTGTGGCTTCCTTGGTGGCGGTTTGCACTCAGAGTGCCCTCTAGTAATCAATATAACATGAAATGAGACAGTTATACTGGGCGCAGCCGGCAGTCTACTCGTTTTCATTCTCCATGGACACAAGATTAGTTAATGAAGCCGAATTACAGTGCGCATCATTTTACTGGCGCAGGATGAAGATTTATCATAAGGTGCAGATGTTTAGCATCATACATGGCTCGACACACATTTTTAATTACTTCTATCAATGTCATTCTGGAAGCAAACTAGTTATGTCACTACCACCCGCTTTGATCACACGCACTGAGCACAGTCCTACAAGCACTTTCATGGCAGAGACGATGACCATGACGTAGGCGGGGAGGCCCACAGCGTACACTGTCAGCCCGTGAGGACCCAGCCCGTCTACCAGGCCTCCCACTACAGCGCTCAGCAAAGGGACTCCAGCAGTGTGGAAAACCATGATGAAGCTAATGACTGTGATGGTCAGGGCGACGTGGACCTGTCCCCAGTTGAGAAAGGAGCTGAACAGAGGGGCCCACTATTCCCCTGGGCCCACGCAAGTGCCCACCACGCGGCCCACGGTGAAGCAGCCCAGA
>JAWQFJ010001287.1:32500-40000 GCA_034096865.1 Theodoxus fluviatilis
CTCTCCTCTCTCTCTCTCTCTCTCTCTCTCTCCTGTCTCACTCCACCTCTCTCTCTTCTCCCATCTCCTCCTCTCTCAGTCTCTCTCCTCTCTCTCTCTCTCTCTCTCTCTCTCTCTCTCTCTCTCTCTCTCTCTCTCTCTCTCTCACACACACACACACACACACACACACACACACACACACACAGGCGCGCGCGCGCGCACACACACACACACATACACACACAGACACAGACACACACACACTCCCCTTACACCTCACAGATTCATTTCCTCCCGCCCACACCAGTCACTGAGCTAATCTTGTTTTGTTGGGGGTTTTTTGGTTTGCTTGCGCTGTAGTCCTGAGGAAGACTTTCTATTCGAAACGTTGCTTTGTCGTGTATACTGTTATAATAAGCCTGGAACAGTAACGTTGGTTTTTTTCTGAACACACACACGCACAAACACACACGCACAAACACACGTACCCACACACACGCATACAAACGCACGCGCGTACACATACGCACACACACGCAAAGGCAAATATATGCATGTAGGCCTATGTACATGAACGCAACTGTTTTACTGTACACACGAGATGACGACACGCCCTGGCAAGAGAGATAATGGATGATTCGGGTCGGGAATTCAATAACATCACAAGCACGCACGCACACACACACACACACACACACACACACACACACACACACACACACACACACCTATCTACGACCGTACACGATGTAAAGCTGAATGTACAAAGCCGCTCAACACACATGCAGGAGTCACCAGACAACTTCATAAACTGGCAAGAATGACGATCACTTGTGCATCTCCGTAACGTGCAGCCTGCAGCACATCTCTTCTCCCCCGAGCTCATCTCTGCAGCGCTTTCAAAGACAAGATCCATACCCCCCAAACACCCCCTCTATATATCCTGTTGTTGAGAAGTCTATTCCGATTAACCCATGTGACTCTCATCACCTTGGACACTTACGGACATCATTTCACAGATCTATGAATCAAACCTTTCTCATCATGGTACGTATAACAGGAACACGAGGTGTACGAAACAGATAGGACGCAATACACAACGAAAACATGCATATTCACCACAAGCGCATTAATATTCATGTGATCAAAGAGGTGGGGCTAAGCGGAAATGATTCATGACTATTTAAAAGGAGTGTTTCGGTGAGGATGGAGCTGTTTATGACGATAAGCGAGGTAGAGTCCTTCATTACGCATTTTCAAATATCCCTCCTTTCCCTCCTCTTCTAATGTTTGTCCGACTCCTGCTACGTAGAGCAAAGCACAGATAAAGCATATCACAGAGCCAGTGAGCAGATGCTTGAAACTGTAGTGCTCGTATACACGCATTGCTAGACAAAATTACACATGCTTTCGATCGAAGCAGTAGCGACATTCACCCAGTGCGTTTGATCAACAGTCTGCGCGGTTTTTGTATAAAAGGATGTGTTACAAGACAGGGATGTACAGGGACCTTTTCAGCAACTGTCCATAACGTTTGTACGTTTGAGGCTGGCGAGATTACATGGACAACAAGCGCGCGACACAGTCCTTTTGTTGTAGTCTTTGGAGCTGAACAGTTTATCTGAGGTATAGATATGAAATATCATTGTTCCTGGTCTCTGTTCCACGTACATGATTTTTCACAAGACGGTCACCGACTTGGCGACAAAATAGAAATATTAACTTATTCCGATGTGAGTGTACAGACTCACCAATAAGCTTAAAGTAAAGAACAATTTCACAGCTAAATATTTGCTTCCTTTGGTCTATTGTCAACAGATCGTGCAATCAAACTATCTAATTGTCGTGTGAACTGAAAAAATTTATCAACCAACTTACAAAAGCAATCAAAACTTGATTTTGTGACACTTTTTTAATTTGCATTCTTTTCATGCTTGAATTTCCACATAATGTCACACCACACTTTCTCCGTGGATTTCAGTCACTCCTAAATTGCGTGGAATGTATTTATTTCCTTACGAACTGCCCACACAGCAGTTTTTCCAAGCAACATTCTCTCTAAAACCAGTGTCAAGCACGGTCATGTGACACGTGAGTATCTGCATACACACTGAAGTCTCTGTTTTCACAGCAAACAGAGAGGAAACTCTCCCTTATCGTGCTTTGCCTAACTCTGTAGCGCACAACTTCTGCTTCAGCTCTCTACGTCAACACATCCCTGATCCCTTAAGAAAGCGGATCAATTAAAGCACCTACTCGTAGTTTATCCTTAAGTCCAGTTTGGACTTCAGCTGCCTCGTTTCTACACCACACTGCTCTCAAGCGCAAGTCACCAGAACCTCGGGTGTATTGACTCTCAATCTCAATTGCTAAGGCTCGAGACGACTCTGGATAGAAGGTAATATGGTTGGTTCGAAAGTGTTCGAGATGTTCTAAATCGGCTTCGTTTCGGTAGATCACCATCTCCTTTGTTTGTGTTTATACTTCCATTGTCTTTGTGCAAAACCTTTAGTGAAAAAGTGTCGTGATGAAATTCTATTTCAATCCAATACTCTTTAATGCCGACCGACATCGGTCCGGATGAAGTGCACCTCCTCTTTCTGTCAGCCTCGTATCTGCCACGGTTAAGTCGTGTAAAAACTTCACTGACGTGTGTTGTACGATGGCGTTCAAAATCCAACATTCTTCCACTCGAAGAGGGAACCAATTTTCTGTCCAAAATCCGGACTTCGACATCATCAGCGATTTAGCCTTAATTAAATAGAGATGAACTTAATGTTAGTACCGTTGCGATGCACTCAAGAAGCACCCATGCCTCTGAACAGCTTCGATCACAGGTATCCAAAGAAGATGGAGGTGATGAACTACGTTTCATTCAGAGTCTAGTCTCCAGGCTTCCACAGACAGCAAGCGGAGAGTTTTCCTCGTTTGGAAAAACACACTTCCACCTACGATTTCTCCAGTATCTGGACGAGAGCACCACAAGCAAGATCACTGTGCTTGTAATAATGGTTCTACAAGGTTTGGTCCTGTGGAAATTCAGTGTCTTTGTAGACTGACCCTCCCGTCAGAAACTTTCTTTCGTAGCAAGATACAAACAACCACCGACACCGGCGTGCAACTGAGTCAAGCTGAGCCCCCCCGTAGGAAAGTGAAGCTTTTTCCAGAGTGAGTTTCGCCAGAAACGTTTTCTCCCTGTTTGGAAGAGTACGCCCACCTGGCTAGAGGTTCAGAGAAGTCCAGCTAAGCCTTCCACTGTCCAGAACTGCTGCCAGCACGGAGAGGGACTTCTCTCTAGGTGCCGATGACCTTCTTGCAGGAGGAGCTTTCCGCCTCCACGCAGTCCAGGGTCTGGTCGTAGTGCAGCAGCTTCCGCTCCGTGTCCTCCATGCGCAGCTGCACCCCCAGGCGTGACCTGCATTCCCCCGCGCAGCTCTCGGGCAGGTGGGGGGCCTCCCGCTCGTAGTCGGACAGGAAGTCGTGGCAGTAGACGCTGTTGTGCTCCGTGAAAGTCTTCTCCTCTCGAGGGGGCTGCGGCGCATTCCCCACGCACTTCCGGTCTTTGGCGCATGTGTCGTTGCAGCAGACAGAGTCTTCCTTGACCCTGACGCTCAAGGTCATGCCGTAAGCACACATGGAGCACACCTGCAACCTGTGCCTGACGCGGTCCAGCATCAAGCTGGAGGAAGTGACTCCGGTGTAGGCATGACCCAGGAACATGTAGGTGACCTCGGGGGACCCCATGCAGTTGATGTGGATCAGACTCTTGAGGAAGTCAGACCCGTTCATGATCCTCAGGTCCATGGTCTGCTCGTAGGAGTGATCGGGGTCGGAAGCTGGGCAGTACGAGAAGACTCTAAGGCTGACCCTTCCTCGCTCCATCGGGGGCATCACCAGAGTCCTGGAGCTGCAGAGTTTGTCTTTCAGGATTTTCTCAAGTCGGACTGGATGCTTGGGGTCGGCGTTGACTTGGTTCACGTCGTAGCCAGTCAGGGCCAGGCAGACCAGTCGGAGAGAGTTGTAGATCTCGTGGCAGCTCTCCTCAACGATGGAAGCGATGGTCGAGTAGCCAGAGCTGCCCACCACCCTGGCAGCCACGGAACTGCACATCTCGTTGACAGCTTTGCGGGTGGTGTGGCTCATGACGGAGCAAAGGCGCGCGAAGGCCCGGGACGTGCTGCTGCAGTAGGGAAGGTGGGCTCCCTGTCCAGCTGGCCTTCCTCGCGACAGCGGCAGGAAGTAGTTGGGAGGATTGCTTCCTCCTGGATCCCCGCACGTGTCTGTTTCCTGCATCCAGGGTAAGGGGGCGACGACAAAGGGCTCTTCGCCTTGGTACCTCACTTCCCCTTGCAGGAAGGCTGCCTCGTAAGCGTACTGTGCCCCGCACTTGGTCACACGGATGGGGACTCTGGGAGGACAGTTCCCGTTCCCGCTCGAACTGTCTTCTTGGCTCGGAACTTGGGGACCTTGATGGAACGTCCCAGCAATGACGGTGCTGAGCTCTCGGAACATGTTGCTGAACTCCCCAAGGGGAACGGACTGAAGATAGAAGAGTGGCTCTTTGTTCATCTCGATATCATCACCAGCACCTGCACCACCACCAGCAGCAGAAGAAGAGGAACTTCTCTTCGTCATCTCTCTCGGCTGCTTGCGGAAAACTTTGCACTCGAGGTTGACGAAGTTGCTGGCCCAATCGAAGTTGACGATGGTCCCGTTGGAGAGGAGGACGGACGCAAAGCTTCGACGGCCTGGAAACCTGACGATCGTCTCAGACCCGTGGCCGTCGCTGACCAAGACGGAGAAGAAGGAGGCGACGGATCCGTCGTGTGTCTTGTGGCCAAAGGCGGTTAGGACGGTGCCGTTGAGGAACCTGGCCTCGAACAGTCTGGAGTCTCCTGGCTCCCAGAAGGCACGAAGACTCTTGAGCACTGGCGTCCTGGGAGTCGTGGACTGGCCCGTGCTGCCGTGTGGTGAATCCACCTGTTGTGAAATATAAAAGAATGATAAGGAAATAAGAAGAGGTGGCATGATGTCGAGTGGCAAAAGTCAGTGGTGCATTGCATGAAAAACGCGCCACCCAAGAGGTTGGTACATAAAAAATATTTGCGGTGTGCACATGTGTAAGAACAGAGGAGGCAAAACAATCGGTATTTCAAAACAGGAGCAAATAAAAATTTGGTTTCTTAAAGACGCCTTGAAGTGAAGATGCGTCAGGAGATTTCAATAGGAAGATGACCGTCTATGGACATTTACGTAACTCGCCCTTCTGGTTCTATCATGACCGACTGTCGTCTGATTCCATTCGTGAACTTTGACCCCACTTAGAAATGTCAGTCTAGCAACAGATAGATCAGTGGTTTTCATGGTGTGCAGAGAGGCGCGATAATGATATCTGGGGACTTAACAACTGGGATAGAATGCAAACTAATCTATATGGATGCTGCTCCCATCGTATCTACGTTCGGCAGCCACTTTGTTGTTGCTGATGAGATACTAGAAGTGGAATCTACCGGCAAAGTTCATCCTTCAAACTACATTCCACTTTTAAGTCACACATCCTATCCCCCTCTAATCCGCAACCAACCACACTTAATCCGCAACCATCCCAACATCCACTGCAAGCACGCCCACTCCACTTTATCCGATACAACCCCATTCCAACCACAAACCCATCTCCCCAACCACATCCCACTCTATCTCACCCCACACCTCTTCCACAACCCATCCACCCACCCACCGGCCACCACCACTACCCAACAAAGCCCACCACCCACCATGGCTGTGCCATTGGAGCTGTGCAAGGAGGAGGAGGAGGAGCCGCCCCTGCTGAGGCCGAAGTAGAGGCCCACGCCCAGACTGAGTCCCAGCACGATGACCACCACGGCCAGCACGCACAGGATGCGGTGTCGCTGCCTGACGGCAGTCCTGGACCGCGCCTGCAGCCTGGAGGGGTGTGCGGGCACCTTGCTGTTGAAGAGGAAGGCCGCCCTCTCGTGATAGATGTGGCCGTTGCCGTTGGGGAGGAACACGTCGTCGTCACCTGGGGGGTGAATGAATAAATGAATGAATGGATGAATGTGTGGATGAATGAATGGATAAAGAATAAATGAATGAATGAATGAATGAATGAATGAATGAATGAATGAATGAATGAATGAATGAATGAATGAATGAATGAATGAATGAATGAATGGATGGATGATGAATGAATGAATGAATGAATGGATGGATGGATGAATGGATAAATGAAAGAATGAATGGATGGATGGATGAATGAATGGATGGATGGATGAACGGATAAATGAAAGAATGAATGGATGGATGGATGAATGAATGGATGGATGGATGAATGGATAAATGAAAGAATTAATGGATGGATGGATGGATGAATGGATAAATGATAGAATGAATGTGTGAATGAATGAGTGAGTGAATGAGTAAGTGAATTAAAAGATGAATGAATTAATGTACGGATGAATGGATGGACGGATGAATGAATGAATGAGTTAGTTAATGAATAGATGAATGGATGAATGAATAAATGCATGGAAGAATAAATGAAATTTCACGACCTATCAGTTTGTGTCGGTCGTGTGAGGCCACTGACCACAAACTCCATGGAGCTGTGAGGCCACTGACCACTAACTCGCTGGAGCTGTGAGGCCACTGACCACTAACTCCCTGGAGCTGTGAGGCCACTGACCACAAACTCCCTGGAACTGTGAGAGTGTCGTGTGAGGCCACTGACCACAAGCTCCCTGGAACTGTGAGAGTGTCGTGTGAGGCCACTGACCACAAACTCCATGGAGATGTGAGGCCACTGACCACAAACTCGCTGGAGCTGTGAGGCCACTGACCACTAACTCCCTGGAGATGTGAGAGTGTCGTGTGAGGCCACTGACCACAAACTCGCTGGAACTGTGAGGCCACTGACCACAAACTCCCTGGAGATGTGAGAGTGTCGTGTGAGGCCACTGACCACAAACTCGCTGGAGCTGTGAGAGTGTCGTGTGAGGCCACTGACCACAAACTCGCTGGAGCTGTAAGGCCACTGACCACTAACTCCCTGGAGCTGTGAGAGTGTCGTGTGAGGCCACTGACCACAAACTTCCTGAAGCTGTGAGGCCACAGACCACAAACTCCCTGGAGCTGTGAGGCCACTGACCACAAACTCCCTGGGGCTGTGAGGCCACTGACCACAAACTCCCTGGAGCTGTGAGGCCACTGACCACAAACTCCCTGGAGCTGTGAGGCCACTGACCACAAACTCATTGGAGCTGTGAGGCCACTGACCACAAACTCGCTGGAGCTGTGAGGCCACTGACCACTAACTACCTGGAGCTGTGAGGCCACTGACCACAAACTCGCTGGAGCTGTGAGGCCACTGACCACTAACTCCCTGGAGCTGTGAGGCCACTGACCACAAACTCGCTGGAGCTGTGAGGCCACTGACCACAAACTCGCTGGAGCTGTGAGGCCACTGACCACTAACTCCCTGGAGCTGTGAGGCCACTGACC
>JAWQFJ010001287.1:45000-50000 GCA_034096865.1 Theodoxus fluviatilis
TATAGTTAATTATGTGGACTACCTACTTGGTGCTGTAATGTTGCAAATTCGATGCCTTTGCACCACCGCATTTGTGCAGCTGTCCACATTATGATGAACAAATATTTTCCATGCTGAATGTGTTTTATGTGCTGCCAATATGTCATACTTTTGTTTCTGAGTGAAAAGTAGTAAATTGCTGTTGTGATTTTAGTATAAATCAGCTTTGATTTGCATTTTTATCACATTTTTCTGTAATTATTCCCCTTTGCAATATGGCTGCCCCATGGTTTCCATGGCAACCAAGATAAAAACACTTGCATGAAAAGCATAAACCATTTTCCTGTTATATTCTAAAGTTTCAAAAAGATTGAGCCAGAAATGTAGAGGCTATAGTTAATTATGTGGATTACCTACTTGGTGCTGTAATGTTGCAAATTCGATGCCTTTGCACTCCTGCATTTATGGAGCTGTCTAAATTATTTTGAATAAATTATTTCCTACTGACTGCATTGTTTGTATTGTAGATATGTCAAACTTATGTTTTAGAGTGAAAAACAGTTATTTAGGGCTGTAAATGTTATACAAATCAGCTGTGAACAGGATTAAATACAAATTTTCAGTAATTATCCCCCTTTGCAATATGGCTGCCTTGTAGTTTCCATGGAAACTATGGGGAAAAAAACACATGATGATGAGCCTACATAAGTTCTGTGTCAGATCCCAAAGTTTCATGATGATTGAGCCAGTGATAAGGAAGCAGTTATTATTTTGCTAACACCACCCATATTTTGGCTGTTTTGTTTTGGCAACCCCAGGAGGTGGGTGCTATTCTTTATTTGGCGACAGTAGTCAGAAAAGGGTTAAACACCAACAAGATCATCTTTCACATCAAGCAGTCGAAAATGATTTATTTTCATCATCAGGAGTATTGGCTTAAATTTACCGCCTAACATCTTCAGTTTTCAATGCAAAATTGATGTCCTGCAGAGAAATAAAAAGGAAAAACTTTCCTTTAGTAGTATGCAAACAGAATCCGCAACATATCGAGTGACGACAGGCTGGCTGAAATGATTCGCATAAAACCTTACAGAAGGAATGAGCTCTTTTTTTCCCAGTAGATGTCACCGTCGAAAACAACATGTCATCACAGGAAACTAGATAAGCGCATGGCTTATGCTTGATGATCATACTTTCTTTGTTTCCACCATTTCAGAGACGCACGCAGATCAAGTAACAAATCAAAGAGCGCGAAGTAAAGTGTAAGAGAGTCGGCTTGCTCCACAAATGTTATCTCTGACAGTTTGGATTTCGAGATGGCATGCACGGCCTACAGAAAAGTATCACCTGTGTACATTGATGAAAAGAATAGAGGGGGAAATCCACTGTCGCAGTTTTTGAGACAGAGGAATGCTTATGGGTGGAGAACAGAGAGCTGTGGGGATGATTAGACTCGGACGGAAACTAAGAATGTTATTCAAAGACTTTAATTATGTTCCGTGTGAATCCAACACGACGCACAGGTGTGGACTATTCAAATCTCCGCCATCATCTGAATATTCAAGCCCCATACAAAGTGGCTGATAGGGCCTACCAAATAAAGTCATGACATATTCCCACGTGCATTCAAACATTCATACAGGCAGGAAATCCCATCTTAGCACATTCCCAGCTTCCACACCCACGCCGAGACACATACCCAGGCGCTCCCCACCTCCAGCTACACCTACCTTCCATGGACAGGTCTTCGGGGCCTGTGCTCCGTAAGGACGAGGGGTTCAGGAGATTCTTCTGATTGGCCTCTGCCGACACAGAGGCGGGGCCTGGCATGTTGATTGACACCCCGACCTGGTCACTTTGGGACTGCGACTCCCGAATCTCCGACTCTGTCATTCTCTGTAACAAACAAGTTTGGTCATGTGGTTGAGTGTAAGGCTACCCTTACAAGGTTCCGGCATCATGCACATAGAAAGTAAAGGAAAATTGTAGCGAGGCAGACCGGTAGGGCTAGGAGAGTAGGGTTAAAGCAGGTAGGGAGAAATTTTAGAAGGGAGGGGAAAATTAGAGAGTGAAGAAGTGAAAAAAGCAATTAATACCAGAGAGGGAAAATGGAGTAAAAATGCACAGGGAAAGTGATCAGAGAAAAATATTGCATACCTTCTGTAAAACCAGTGTACACATATCCGAGCCAGAACCCTTCAGCCAGAGCTAAAGTACACAGCTGCATTAAAATGCTCACGTTGATTACCACGCCACGACCCTCACTAACAACTACACATGCTGCAGGCCTCTACAGAGTTCTGCCTCTCACACAGAGCGGCACGACCGATCCGTGCGTGCTTCAACAAGCAGCTGGCGCCCACGGCTGATACTGCTTTTAGCGGAATTGGTCTCCAAGGAACCTCCAGAATCGTGGAAGCATTCGCCCAGAGGCCGAGTATGTCTCTTGTGCTGAAAGCTCGATTTACCCTCTCTTGACTGGAGCCAACACTAAACGCACCACTTATCCACTCTCCGCTCTCTCGGAATTTGTGTGTCACTTCCGAAGAGCGATTTCGCCCCCAGTGAGATTCCACCTCGGCAGCAGCCGTGCCCCCAGTGACTGGGCGTCCATTCCCTCCCGACGTCTCCAGAGTTAAGTGACTAGACTGGACCGCACTCCAGGGCTGGGAGTCGCGTGCACTCGCCACCTAGGGGCCACTCAGACCAACGAGGTGCAAAAAACGATTTCCCCTGTAGCGGCAATCCCCACGTCATGGCAGTTCCGTACAAAAACCTGTCATCTTCGCTGGGCAGTGGTTGTCACGACAGGAAAGTAATCATGCCCAGGGTTGAAGGGTTACAAGAGAAGAGCGAGCTCGAAATCGCGTGGAATGGACGCCGAATATAAAGTACGTGTCCAACTCCAGTGACAGCGTCGGGGAAATAGTGTGAAAGGTACCCGCTGCTCCCCCAATTTGGTAATGCAATAGGGCGTGAAACTCGCAATACTGGTGAAGTGCGTGCGACTTACGGCCGTTATCGCTCGATGCCCCCTCAGCAGCTAGTGTATGTGCTTTTTTGCTGGCTGGCGATAGAGTCGCTTGGTACATTTGTATGGGCACGTAGCCCAAACGGATGAGCAAACAACTAAACACGCGTGCTTTATTGAACAGGTGTGTCACGATGAAAGCACTGCACTGACGATGAGTGTCTCACACGCATCATGTCAATGCATCGCTATCTCTACCGCCACAATTCATCTGGCCACTCGTGCCGGCAGTGGCAAAACGTCCAAGCTATAATTTCTCCCTTTGATTCGTCACAGCGAGCGGATATGAGAGGAGGTCTTCCCCTTGTCGTGACCAGGGCGTTATTCCACGGCCAATTCTTTACAGCTGTGGCCAGCATCCCACGAAGTGCACCCTTTGAAGCGACAGACACAAACGGAGGCGACGGAAGCGGAGCGACACCGTGCGGCCGCTGGACGGAAATGGATGGTGCTGATAGCACGAGGTCGTTGGAATGGATCCATCGTGGTTCAAAACGTTGTCATGGACAGTGGACAAGGATTTCCCGCTGGGATCGGTTTCACTCAGCTACTAAAGTGTGACATGCAGCCACAGCCGCTCAGCTCCTCCCTCATCAGCTGAACCCCTGGTTGCTGGATTTTCGGGGCCATCTCCGGCAGCTGAGCCATGGCGGCCCCCAGCAGTCAAAGAGGCTAGCGAGGGGCATGGGGACAAGGTCAGATCAACGAGATACAAAAGATGATACAGATGATACCCATCAGACATTTGGCGAATACTCAACAAAGACGGCAATGAAAATACTTTTTTAAACACTTTCGTAAATGACAAATAATTCCTCATCCGCATTTCAGAAGAAATGGTTGTAACACAAGAATATTTCGGAAAATTTGATAAAAAGCAAGTTTGGGAACAACATACCAGAGCTTACATACACAAACTAGCTTTGTGCGACATTTCTTATGAGCGACAATTATAAAAAGATCGATCTGTGGTTCAAAACGAAGTTATCGGCACGAGGAATATTTCACGCCGGATTCACACTGACACGGACCGGTAATGTACCCGTATGGCGTTGACAGTGCAGTGCTGATGACACAGACAGTGCAGTGCTGATGACACAGACAGTGCAGTGCTGATGACACAGACAGTGCAGTGCTGATGACACAGACACTGCAGTGCTGAGGACACAGACAGTGCAGTGCTGATGACACAGACAGTGCAGTGCTGATGACACAGACAGTGCAGTGCTGATGACACAGACAGTGCAGTGCTGATGACATTAAGTCGTCGGAGAGGATCGATGAGGTCACGAAAACAACGTCATCGAGACCAGGTAATTTCACGATGCGATAATTCACACAGGGCACAGGGTATTGTTGTAGTCTTGATTATAGCAACACATTTTTCTGCAGTGAGCTCGTCACAAACAAAAACACAGACAAACAAAGTCACACAAAAGTAATTTAACCGCATTCAACGACAGCATATCAACAAACGTCATACACACACACACGCACGCATGCACGCACGCACGCACACACACATCGCGCATACACACACACACACACACACACACACACACACACACACATCCCCCTCAGTACCTTCCAATATCCATCTCGACAAGTCACCGTAGCTTTTCCTGCTCACAATGCTCCTATTCTACATTGTAAGACATCAAATACTCAGATCCTTGATTTTACCCTGGCCTCTCAGTTCCAACCACACAGACAGATAACACTCGTTGGAAATCGTCAAACATGTCACATACATGAACATAATAGTGCTGTATATTAATGTCATTTGTCTCAAATATGAGAAAAAGGAGAAAGGAAGAAAAACTAGTCACGTCAGTGAGTCGAAATTGGCACGTCAAAATTTTGGGAATAAGATAATTCTCATTTGCATGCACATATCTCAGCGACGTCCAATAAGAACGCATTAAGTAATATCACTGCAAGAATATCACGTCTAAAATTCATTAGATAGTATAACTGGAAAATATAATTT
>JAWQFJ010001287.1:55000-84012 GCA_034096865.1 Theodoxus fluviatilis
GAGACAGAGAGAGAGACAGAGAGACAGAGACAGAGACACTGACTGACAGACAGAAACAGAGACACAGAGACAGAGAGACGGACAGACAGCGACAGACAGACAGAAGGACTGAGACTGAGAGAAAAGAAAGAGAGACAGCGACAGAGAGACAATGGAGAGAGAGAGAGAGAGAGAGAGAGAGAGAGAGAGAGAGAAAGCGACAGACAGACAGAAACAGAGAGACAGAGACAGAGAGACAGACAGCGACAGACAGACAGACAGAAGGACTGAGACTGAGATAAAAGAAAAAGAGACAGAGGCAAGAGACAGAGAGACAGTGGAGAGAGAGAGAGAGAGAGAGAGAGAGAGAGAGAGAGAGACATGCAGAGACAGAAAGAGACAGAGAGAGACAAGAGACAGAGACAGAGAGAGACAGAGAGACAGAGAGAGAGAGAGGGGAGGGGGATAGTGAGACAGAGAGAGACAAGGAAGAGAGAGACAGAAAAAGACAGAGACAAATATCGAGACAGAGAGACAGAGAGAGAGACTGAGACAGATAGAGACAGAGAGAGGCAGAGTGAGACAGAGAGAGGCAGAGTGAGAGAGACTGACACAGAGAGAGGCAGAGTGAGAGAGACTGACACAGAGAGAGACAGAGAGAGGCAAAGTGAGAGAGACTGAGACAGAGAGAGGCAGAGTGAGAGAGACTGACACAGAGAGAGGCAGAGTGAGAGAGACTGACACAGAGAGAGACAGAGAGAGGCAAAGTGAGAGAGACTGAGACAGAGAGACCAGAGAGAGGCAGAGTGAGAGAGACTGAGACAGAGAGAGACAGAGAGAGGAAAAGTGAGAGAGACTGAGACAGAGAGAGACAGAGAGAGGCAGAGTGAGAGAGACTGAGACAGAGAGAGACAGAGAGAGGCAGAGTGAGAGAGACTGAGACAGAGTGACAGAGAGAGGAAAAGTGAGAGACTGAGACAGAGAGAGACAGAGAGAGGCAAAGTGAGAGAGACTGAGACAGAGAGACAGAGAGAAGCAGAGAGAGGCAGAGTGAGACAGAGATAGACAAGGAGTGAGGCAGAAAAAGACAGAGACAAAGATCGAGACACAGAGAGACAGAGAGAAGAGGGTCTGCTCCAAGTAGCAGAGGTAGGCCTGAGTTGACCCAGGCCAGACAGGAGGGCGGGCGAGTGGCTGGAGAGGTTGCTTTACTTGCTTCTTTCCACTCCATCAACGGACTCGTGCCGCTCACGCTCCTGCTCACTCTGCCTTGTTTGTCTCCCTTTGTTCCTCGCGAGACGCGTGTGTATACTGTGGCGTGTCTATATTGGGGGAGAGCGGAGTGCCCGTGATTACAGCTCTTTCCTATGCTAGATTAAGGACACACGAGTGCCAATTTGAGGTCCAACATCACCTTGCCAGATGTAGATCAAGGCAAGTGAGGAGCTGGTCATTCTCATCGAGGAGTCCCTGAGCTTTGTTATTGGTTATTAGCGTGGGGTCGGTTTCCTCGCAGACATGTCTTTGTTGAGAGGGAAAACATGCTCATGAATTCATAAACACGAAGGATAAAGTTTGATTTACCTGGTTAAACACCACAGGAACATCTGCCGTTGCAACCAACTTTCCAGCCTAGACATTCGTTGTCCAAACAGATAACAGCGAACCAAAACAGGGTTCACAAGAGACACGACTTTCATCTTCATTTTGTATTGAGAGAAAACCTGCAATATAATATAGTGTCCTTGAGTCCAATACATTACTTCCCAGCTCCGCATGATAACCATAGCAATGAAGTATAAGATGTAGCTGCACTTTTTCTTTGTCAATCAGTACAAAATCTCAGTACCTTAAAACAGCCTTGTCAGATCAAACTCTTAAACACGTGACCAATGTAAAATATACTTTTGAAAACCAAAGCCTCTCCTGCCTAGTATTGATTGGGAAAAGTTATTTGATTCTACATTTATTAGAATAGCAACCACACCACGTCACATAAGAATTTGATCACACCCCTATTAAAAAGGCACTCTTATATCTTGGCACAAAAGCCGTGGGCAATTAAACATCTTGTTCTTATGAATAATTGAAGGAAGGCACTCGTGATGACAAAAGACATTCACACAATGGCGGTATTCACGCCTGGGGCGTGAATGGGGTCGAAGGCAAACACGAACTGTTCTGCAAACGCCGTTCAAAGACAACTCCTGTGTATGTTTAGGGACACGCGCACGCTGTCCCCAAATTCCTCACCCAGGTACGGAAATATGGCCCCAGACAGCGATACTTTGTAAAATGTGACCTAGTCAGTTTGGGTTTCCACATCCCCGACCGCAGGCAGGCAGATATGTAGGCAGACATGCAGGCAGGCAGATATGCAGACAGGCAGGCAGGCAGGCAGGCAGACAGGCAGGAAGACAGGCAGGAAGACTTGCAGAAAGACGGGCTGGGAAAAGGCAGGCAGACAGACAGGCAGAAAGACTGGCAGACAGGCAGGCTGACAAGTGAACAGACAGGCATGCACATGAGTGCGCACACACACAATTTTCAAACATACAAAAGCGGGCAGTGAGAATGGCACATCCGTGGACGGGCGGACGGGCGGGCGGACGGGCGGACGGACGGACGGACGGACAGACGGACGGACGGACAAACAGACAGACAGACAGACAGACAGACAGACAGACAGACAGACAGACAGACAGACAGACAGACAGACAGACTGGCTGGCAGGCAGGCAGGCAGGCAGGCAGGCAGGCAGGCAAACACAAAAACACACATATGGGTTCACATACTGACACACACACGCACACACAAACACACGTGCGCGCGCGCGCACACACACACACACATGTGTACATACATAAAGTATAGCTGATGGAGAGAGAGAGAGAGAGAGAGAGAGAGAGAGAGAGAGAGAGAGAGAGAGAGAGAGAGAGAGAGAGAGAGAGAGACAGACAGACAGACAGACAGACAGACAGACAGACAGTCACAGACATACAGACAGAGAGACAGAGAGAGAGAGAGAGAGAGAAAGAGAGACAGAAAAAGACAGAAAGAGAGAAAGATATATATATAGAGAGAGAGAAATAGACAGACAGAAAGACGTAGAGAAAGAGAAATATTGAAAGACAGACAGAAAGACAGACAGAAAGACAAGTAAGACAGAAAGAGAGAGAGAGGAGAGAGAGAGAGCGAGAGAGAGAGAGAGAGAAAGAAAGAGAGAGAGACACAGAGAGTCTACGTGCAGGTTGCATGCAATCCAGTTCAGCAGCTGACAGCTGGTGTGTAAAAGATACGTCCTAACACTCCTACAGAAAATGGGATAGTTTCGGGTTACCATGGTAACGCAACATTAGAATGCAGGTAACAGACGGGAAAGGATGCAGTTGCTTCAGTCTACATTAAAGCAGTAACCCGATACCTCTATGTAGGCCTATACCAAGCACGACATCGACGGTCGTGTACTGGAGGTAGAGCACATCACCATCTAATGTCAATATACAGTACTGAATTACAGATTGGCATGGGTTGTTGTTTTTTCGGTATCGGATGATGGGACACCTAGTTTCTCTAAGCAATAATCATGTTTTACCAAGAACGGCGGGCTGTGTTGAGATCATGTTAGACACTAATTGAGTACAGACCTTCACGTGCGCGCCAGTTCAGGACAGCGCCACGACCTCCACAACGCGCACTGGTGACAAGACGACCCTCAACAGCCACAACGCCTGAAGGCATTTGTCATACTTGAGTACCGAGTGACGCGGGGCCTAAGCCAAGCTCTGGGCACACCAACAACGAAGCGCAAGTGCGCAGCCCTGTCTGTCAGGCATTGGTACATCGCTGACAGCTCGTGCCATCCTCGATGGTTTGCTGGAGCAGACTTCTCCGAGCGCTCAGCGTGATCCAAACGTCTCCCAAGGGGAAATCAAGTAAATTTAACGTGGAAAATCTGCATTTGTCAACATTTTGATTTTGCATGCCTTGACTACAGTAAGACCATGGTGCACTCTGTCAGCAGTAGGTAGTTACTTATGTTTTGCAATGAAATGTCTGAACAGATTATATCGAAAGAATTGGCCATCTTCTGCATACCTGACCTGCTGTCAAATGCGTTACAGAGACCAAGACAAAGAATCTGACTGCAGTTGCGTCCTTTAGTCAGCTCATCCAACTTGACGAGTCGTGGAATCAAAAATATATACGAAAACATGAAGGAAGGAAGGGAAGAATAAGAGAAAGGAATTCATGAAGAATACTTGTAGCACAACGGTGACAAAGAGATGGTCAGCTGCTTGAATGACCACAGCGTTGCTGCACCCAACGCAGCCAGTGTGCCGGCGCATTTGCCTTGGTGTGACCGGACACCGAGTGGAACAATGTGGGAGGTGAGGGTGCCTTTTACCAACACAGCCGGTGTAATGATTCATTCACCTTGGTGTGACCTGGCACTGACAGAAGCAGGGGGAGTTGTGAGGCTGCATACAGTGGGCTGAGACCATGGTGGACAGGACAAGCGCTCTGCGGAATTCCTGGGCTGCCACCCCAACAACGCCCCATTCACGCCTCATGGTACAAAGGGTACCTCACAAAGGTGACTGCTGGAAACCCCAATTGTTCCATTCTGTCATCAGTGGAGCTGGCACTTCAAGGACGCCCCCCCCCCCACCCCCCCCCCCCCCCCTCCATGAAAGGACGGAATGTAATTGTGTGTAAATCATTTGTTGCAACAGTAAAGTTTCTGAGGTGGAACACAAGAAGGTAGAGTTTCCTTGACTTTACCAATCTGAGGCTGACAAGCATTCTATAACATTTTCTCACGTAGTGCATAAATCCCACATCCATCTTAGTGCTTGTTATGAAGTTCGACTTGGCTCGTTTCTGAATAAGGGTCTAGGGGAATATACACTCAGACAGTCAAACTAGTAGCACTATCTCACTCAGTCACTCTGTCAAAGATGGAACACGACAGAAAGACGGTGAGGACAAAGGAAAACAAGAAGGGCAAAGCCCATACAACTCACATGCTTGACCTTGACCTTTATATGACCTTGACCTTCAGGTGACCTTCAAGGTCAAGGTCAAACAACTAAACCTACCAATGACATCATACACAAAGAAATGCTTTACACATTTTTCCTACCAAAATACATGTGACCTTGACCCAAGGTCAAGGTCATCCAAGGTCATGCAACACAAAGCTCTTAATTCAAGACATAGGAAGCACAATGATGCTTATTGGCACTTTCTACCATGAGATATAGTCACTTTTAGTGGTTCACTACCCCATTTTGGTCACATTTCATAAGGGTCAAAGTGACCTTGACCTTGATGATATGTGACCAAATGTGTCTCAGGATGAAAGTATAACATGTGCCCCACATAATTATTAAGTTTGAAACAGTTATCTTCCATAGTTCAGGGTCAAGGTCACTTCAAAATATGTATACAATCCAACTTTGAAGAGCTCCTGTGACCTTGACCTTGAAGCAAAATCAACCAAACTGGTATCAAAAGATAGGGCATGCTTTGACCTATATACCACTTGTAGCTAAGGTCGCCATTCTCAATAACGTGGGAGAAAATTGGGAAAATGTGAAAAATGACTGTTTTTGAGACCACATTTATGGCTCCTGTGACCTTGACCTTGAAGCAAGGTCAAGTCACTATGTATGTTTTTTGAGGCCTTGTCATCATACACCATCATGCCACATTTGGTGTTGATAGACTTAATAGTCTCCGAGAAAAATCCAACGTTTAAGTTTTTTACGCCCGGACGGACGGACGGACGGACGGACGGACGCCCGGACGGACGGACGGACGACACGGCTCAGTACATAGACTCACTTTTGCTTCGCATGTGAGTCAAAAAATCAAACCACTTTAATTTCACCTTGCAACAATAAACATGGATACTTAAATGTTAGTAATGATAATCGAGAAGCAATAATTCAATTCAATCTTTGATATAGAATAATTAGCTATGGCTCGCCAACCAATCAAAATTTTACTTAACTGAATCGTAGTCTGTGTCCGATGAAAACACGTGGTAATCCTAAAGCGAGGTGGCCAATTCGTGTTCACGCTTAATCCGCTTACACAAAGGTTCCTATCTTCGGGACAACTGTAGCAGCGGCTCTATAGATGCAGGCGAGGGAGAGAGGGGGGATGGAGAAAGGGGAGTAGAGAGGGGGGGGGGGGGGGGGGGGGGGATGTCAACGGGTGCACAAGCGACGAACGTGAGTTTCGACCTGACGACGGGCAGGCGTAGAAAAATCCTTTCGTAGCCTCGGATGCAGGAGAGCACAAACTTGACTTGACCCTGGGGCAGACTTTTTCACTTCAGATGGTGTAGCGGGGAGAGGCGCTTCGTAGTTTCGGACGCAGGCGAGCGCAAACTTGACTTGATCCTGGGGTGGTCGCTTTCACTTCAGACAGCGTGGAGCGGAGAGAGGCGGTGCTTGACACGTGATGGTCTTTTGTGGTTGGTTGAATTTTGCGCCATGCCACTGGCGGCCGGGGTTTATATACTCAAAGCATGGACGCCTTAGATTCTAGTGCTCTCCCATCCAATGGAAACACTCGGGCCACGTCCACTTTACCTCGCTGTCCAATCACATGGTCCCCATATAAAGCGAAGTCATTCACCAAAAATTCTTCAGTCACGTTTTAAAAATGCGACCAATCGCACATCTCCGCTCCACGCTAGCACCGAGAGTGTATCAAATTTGAGATGATTGCATAGATGGATGGCGTTCTATGGCCCAGCAACCTCTCTAGGTTATGCAAGGCCATTAAGCACAAAAATCACTAGAACAGTTCAGAGCAAACTAAGGCAAGTCATGGTGTCTCTAGTCACTCGCCTCTTATGAACCGCGTAGAGAGACGCAGTGGGCCAATTCTTAACTCAACCCTCGAACACACAGTGCAACTATGGCTGGCGAGACATAACGCACTATCGTTACTATTTTTAGCACGGTTGGCGGCCACACTAATTTACATACCACAGGTTAGTAAACAAGAAGAAGGGGTGTGTGTGTGGGGGGGGGGGGGGGGGGGGGGGGGGTGACAAACGCACGCGCACACACACACACACACACACACACTCACCCACACATACACACACACAAACACACACACACACGACTCGAGTATTCCATTCCCTGTCATCCTCGTCAGTTTAGGCAATTTCGTCTTTTTTCT
Organism: Theodoxus fluviatilis; assembly: GCA_034096865.1. Lineage (NCBI taxonomy): Eukaryota > Metazoa > Mollusca > Gastropoda > Cycloneritida > Neritidae > Theodoxus > Theodoxus fluviatilis. The sequence continues at coordinate 62,186 of JAWQFJ010001287.1, forward strand.
CATCCCCATTTTCCGACATGTCCTTCCCCTTTTCTCCCTTCATCCCCACCCCGCCCATTACCCTACCCCGTTCACTTACCCACCCCGCCCATTACCCTACCCCGTTCACTTACCCACCCCGCCCATTACCCTACCCGTACACTTACCCACCCCGCCCCAACACCCCACCCCGTTCACTAAAACACCCCGCCCCAACACCTCACCCCGTTTACTCACCCACCCACCCTCCAACCCTCTCTTCGATTCGTCCTCCACCAGCAGGCATGAAATTGTGAGCACGCATGCGAGCACACGCTGGCCCACTGCGTGCACACTTCTCACACGCCTGGGTGGGTCACACGCAGCCACCCGGAATGAATGCTGCGTCCCGTGAGGCAATACAACACCCCGATATTCCCGGGTGAATGTCGGGTGCAGTGGGAACTGGTTGAGCGCAGAAGAAAAAGTCGGAGGAGCACAGGTATAGAACAGTGGAGTAGTGCTTTGAGTAATGAGGAGGTCAGGGCAATTGTGTGTGTGTGTGTGTGTGTGTGTGTGTGTGTGTGTGTGTGTGTGTGTGTGTGTGTGTGTGTGTGTGTGTGTGTGTGTGTGTGTGTGTGTGTGTTAAGTGGGTTCGGGTAGGGAGGGAGGGCAATAATAGACAGAAAAGAAAAAGACAGAAAAAGATGACACAAGAGATGAATGATGTAGATGAGATGTAGTCGACTTGACGACACAGTTAAAAGTCAGTGTTTGGTTTAAAGGATTAGTCAAGTGACCCAGTGGCTCCAGGGGTAAAGTGTAAAGCGACCTGAGCTCTAGGTGTAAGTGGTACGTCGCTATATAAAAGGAATAACTCTACCTAGTGTCGGGGTGAACAACTGTTGCAGGGGTCTCAGTCATCACGAGCACAATGTTGCCCTACTTCCGCTGGGCAGTTTGCAATTCGATACATGTAGCTACTTTCATAGGATTTGGTTTTAATCATTTTCTTCTCAGAACTTATCACATTTATTGAATGGAGTGATTTATTCTATAGCGTTATGAGCCACAGGGAAACTTTCCTCTTCCACTCTGCCCGGACAACCGTGTTTGACTTCGTCTGTGAAACTCCCATCAAAAGTGATATCCGAACCGCATGTGCACACAGTAAGACTCAAACCAATCACAGAGAGTGTTTGCTCTGAAAATGTGCTGGCCGCTGTGTGGTTTTAGGCATCCGCTTTCAACAAGTCTGCGTCCTAAACGACGTAGTTGTCTCTTTCAATTTGCACCGCATAACTCACATCATCATGCTTGAAGTGGGCCTTCTTCTTCTTCTTCTTCTTCTTCTTCTTCTTCTTCTTCTTCTTCTTCTTCTTCTTCTTCTTCTTCTTCTTCATCTTCTTCTTCTTCTTCATCATCTTCTTCTTCTTTATCTTCTCTGCTGATTTTTTTAAATATAGACTGAGCACCGCCTTTACTCAGAGGGAAACAAATTCATGCTACAGCCCATATATGGTATAGTTAGATATCTTTCTAGCAACTTGCCGACGAAAATATAATATTCCATATTACAGAGCTAAAACTTTAGAATATCGACGAAACATCGCTTCGAATAAGGGAATTTTCATAGCAAAGTACTTAGAGAGTCATTTTTCACGGTTGCATCTGTGCATAAAGTGACGACACTGTGTGGTTGGGTGAGATACATGAAACGTACCTATAGTGCAGTCAAGCGTATCAAGTAACCTGCAAAGTCAAGACACGTTGAACAAGGTGATCAATCTTCTCAAAGTTTGACAAAGAGATTAGGGCCACCAAGATTGTTGCGACTGTAGCAAGCAATAATCCCACAACCCGATTTTCTCCCACTCCTAGCTCCCACCCATTCTCCGCCCACTCCGGCTTCCTCTTTCCCCACCCCTATTCCCACTATCCCCCTACCCCTTCTCCCAGCAATACCCACCACCCTCACTCTTCATCTCTAACCACCCCCACCCCTGCACCAGCCTTACCCGACCCATCCCGAGAGTACGAGCTACCCCTTTAATTCCCTCTGGCTCGGACTGGCGGTTTGTCCTGCAGCTCATACAGACGCTAACATTGCATGCCTTGTGCTGTTCACGTGGTACGATTCTCTTCCTCCTCGTTGGTTCTATTCAGGTCTTGTGGTGGAAGTGTCAGTGTCTGTTTCGTCACCTGTATGTCAGTAGACCGTGGAGGTGCGGTGTGTTAGTATGGAGGCTGGCAAAACCACAGATAGACACAAAGTTACTCTAGAAGTTGATCCACGTTGGTTCAATTTCACAGCGAAGCCAGCAGGATCGTTGGAAGTACAGAATGCCATATATAGTGGCAATACAAAACTCTAGAGTCCCCGGTATCGAAGTTCATAGCAGAGCCAGGAGCCAGGAGCCACACACAGTAATTATCTAATAGTGAGCATGCGATGCTACCTATCCAAGCTGGCGTAGCAACTTAAGCTCCACCCTTCAAGAGCTCAAGTGCAAGTCTTAACGTAAAGATAACCATGACAGAAGACTGCGAATACACAGACATTGATGACAAGAGATTGCCTACGAACATGGTTGTAGAGGCTTCTTAAGTTCGCTCATGTAATAAATAATATAAGGGGGAAATCGGGCTGCAGCAAGCTTTAGAAAAATGCTTTTAAAAACGCACACACAGAGAGAAAGTGTACCTTGCGCACAATTATTTTACTTACAGAGCAAATGCTGCAGATGGGTTTTTTCTCACAGCCTCATCGCGCACTCCAGTCAGCAACAAGATTCTGAAAGGAAAAAGAAGAAGTCTTGAATATTCATACCAGCGCAGAGACATGTTCTGCATATCTCCGTCCGGCGAAATTCATCAATGACAGCCAATTTTCCAATTACATCCTATAAAGGAATTTTCTCTGCTCCCAATTCAGCGCCATGAACACTTTTTTATGTTGCCTGGAGGGAATATTTATGACGAATGCCAATTAGGTAAAGATTTCTGAACAAGACCGAAAGCTTAGTTTCTAAACGGATCTGTACTCATCCTCTTCTTCTTCCCCCGGGAATTGCAATTCTCTGCTTCAGTGCATACATGAATGTTCTTACCGTGTGTGTTCCGACTTAGAAACAGTCTCCTATCTACATGCAAATTTGTTGGCACCAAAACGGCCAAAATCTTAGAGAGACATGAAGAATCTTCCTTTTTGAATGCATTCTCAAACTCTTCATGAAGTGTCCGCGACAACGAAGGCAGCTACATATAATTATTTGCTCATTCTGGAATTGTCAGCATCTTTTTGTTGTTGTTTGAATTTCATAGTGCAAACAAGGTTCATTTTCGATCCCCCATTCACACACACATTTCTCAGGACAACTATAACGGTTTGTGTTTTACTTTCTTCTATCAGTCGTCAGGCGAATGCATGTGGTCATTAGACTCAAGCTGCAACAGCTAAGTAACAAAAATTAAAAGACAAACATCGTACAACTTTGAGAGCACATTGCCTTGAGAGACTGTCCGAAGACACAGAAGTACTGTTTCAGTGGCAAGACCTCTTCCGATTCTCGGGGGGGGGGGGGGGGGGGGGGGGGATGGAGATAGATGTCGTGGCCTTCAACCCATCCTATGTTCAGGGAGGCAGCTCACTGTTCTCGTAGTTTTATTGTCTTAAAAAGTATTGAAAATGATAAAATACGGGGACGCTGGCGAGCTCTACAAGCCGTAAAGGGAGTTAACTGACAGACAGGAACCAAGAACGGGGACTTGCAGCTGTCTATGTGTGAGCACCATCCACAGGCAGATTTGCACAGTCCACGCTGCACGATCCGTCTTACTTCCACTAAGCACACGTGACACGGCACTTACACCTGTGGGCTTCCTACTGCCCGCCTGCCTGCCTGTCTGCCTGCCTGCCTGTCTGCCTGCCTGCCTGCCTGCCCACCTGCCCTGCCTGCCTGCCTGCCTGCCTGCCTGCCTGCCTGCCTGCCTGCCTGCCTGCCTGCCTGCCTGCCTGCCTGCCTGCCTGCCTGTCTGCGCTCTGTGTGTGGTGGTACTTATCCCATCTGCAAGTAGGGACTTGAAGCACTGTGTGAAAGTATTTTCGTTTCTTCTTTTCGATTGAGCTACACAAGAACCTGTATCAGTGCAACTATGGCAGCTGTTCGGTGTGAAGGTGCGCTCTCTGGTCTGTGGGGACTTACTGACGCGATTCTGAACTGTAGCGGCGTCTTATTGGGGTACACACATATACACGTGCATACACTCACATACACACGCACACACACACGCACACACACACAATCACTCAAACACACGCACATTCACACACACACGCATATACACACATACACATACACACACATACATACACACACACATACATACATACATACATACACACATACACACACACTCACACACACACACACACACACACACACACTTACTCAAACACACACACATTCGCACACACACACATGCACACATACACATACACACATACACACATACACACATACATACACACATACACACATACACACACGTACACACATATACACACACATACATTCACACACATACACACATACATTCGCACACACACACACACATTCACACACACACATTCACGTATATTCACACACATACACACATATACATACAAACACACACACATTCACACACACACACACATTCAGACACACATTCACACACACATTCATACACACACACACACACACACACACACACACACACACACACACACACACACATACACACACATTGCTGTGCGTGATGAGTTGTTTGCTGATTACACATTGTTGGTATGTAATGCAAGAGTGTGAAATAAGCACATAACCCAAAATCATAACATGGAAAAAAGTGGCCATGTTACAAATCCAAGACAAAAAAACTCTCTCCACATTCAATTTCAACTCTTCAGTTTTTTCCTTCCTTCTCCGACATTAATTTTTGGGGGTATTTCCTTCATCTCTCTGCCCTCCTTTTCTACTCATTCGACGCCCAAAGCCACACTCCCTCCTTCCCTTTGACCTCCCACCCCACATCCACTTCTCATTCAATCATTCAATGCTCCATTCCCTGTTGATAAAATCTCCGTCACACATCGTAGATGACTGCTATGACACACAGGATCCCTACGTTATCTGCCTCCTGTTCCGCCTGGGTGAGTAGCCTGAGTGAGTAGCCTGGGTGAGTAGCCTGGGTGAGTAGCCTGGGTGAGTAGCCGTGCGGGCAACTTCGAATGCATTCTGAACACAGAGATGTAGTATAATGTACACAACCGTCGGTCAAAATTTTGCATTGAACTTCCGATCTCATAAAGGCCAACCGATATCTCGAGAAGGTTCATCTGCGTGCATCAGATTCGAGAATTCAATGCAGAAATAGTCATGAGACCAGAATTTAATAGGAGGGGTGCGGAGAGTGTCAAATTGAGAAGAGACCAACCGCATTTTCAAAAAAATATGCTAGCACAGGAAGACTTTATGGAACAAACACAGCCAAAATGACCTCGGACTCAGGCCAACCTTAACAAACTGCTCCCGAAGATAATCAGAGGAGGACTGAATAGCTTCAGTGGTAAGATCTAGACAGCCAGAGAAAGCACAAAGAAATCTACACCTACCCGTCCGCAGCCCAGAGGCAGCCAGAGTCCTCAGTGCTCCATACAACTGCAGAAAGGCGACCAGGACTTGTAGTACGAGGCCCCCAAACAGCAGTTTACACCCACACGTGCTCACACACAGACATACACACACTGGACACAAGCCCAGGGAGTAGCGGTCAGCGACTGGTCAGCGAGGTGATCACTGATTGGATGGAGCGGCTCGCGGTCTGTCTAAGTCAACCTCACTGACCCACAGGTAGAGGACTAGGGTGCGGAGATCCGAGAGAGGGGAACGAGTACACCGACAGAGCACGGCTGAAACTCAATGCTCCAGTATGCGGTTCTGGGTGATTGGTCGATAGCTTCTCTCTAGGCACACTGCGGTACTTCAAACAAACGCTGCCTGCATTTAGTGCCTGGGGTGAGATTGGTTATGTGTTTCGATTTGACCGCCTTATCTCTGCAGTACGCGTACGGTTTGCCGACAAAGGAGTATCGAAATATCAGGTTTTCGAGGTTGAGAAATCAGAATGTTGAACAAAACAAATCAAACATTCTTTCTAGAATAGCAAAGCTGATTCCGATGACACCATGTCGGTCAGGTGTTTAGAATATTACACCTCGTTAACCAAGGGGATAAGGAGACCGAGATACACGGTTACGTGACAGAGAGCACTACTGGGTCAAAATAAGGTAAAGTTTGCGCATGAGAACTGCGTCGTGAAAGGCCCTCACGTACATGACAACGATCGCACTGGCACCTGGTTTGAGCACACAGCGACATCTGTGCCGCGTCAGTCGTTTCTCATTCGCTTACAGTGGCAGCTAGGACAAGACAAACCTCCACTCGCTAACAAGACTCTTCCTCCCCAGAGACCAAGGCATGTTGTGTTAAACAAACGAATCTCCTCACCACAGGGGAGTAATTATGAAAGGATCGGTTTCTGTTGAGATGAATGCGCGCTTTCCAATGTATCAGAAGTGTGACAGAAATCAAAACAAGCATGAGATGCTCAACACATGAACAGACAAAAGAAGATCATATTTCGGGGAAATTTCTAAAATAAAGACATGAGTGAAGCATACTTCTTTCTGAAGATCATTGGACGCAAGAGAAGTGGATAGTCTGGTTCTGAACTGAAAGATTACAACATATCACATCGTGATAATGGTATGAACTCATATAAAGCTACATTAGCGTGTGATTTCAATAGCCCGGTTGCATTTAAACTTCAGTAACCAGGGTTGCGAGAAACACCCATTACCTCGAAACAAGCCGGTAAATGGCAGAGGCTGCATTTGTTACCTGATATCTTTGTGGTAAGAGGCAGGCAGTGGGGAAGCGGGTACGACAAAGCAAGAAGCCACTGCTTCGTTAGGAAGATACGCTCTGCTGGCACAGAGTACTTTCTGCCATTACTCGCTTAAGATTTCTAAAGACGAAGATAAGGTCACGGAGGACACTGTCGAAATACCTTCTTTCAAACAATCAAGTCTTCTCAACTCGATCGAAGGCATGGCGGTCAGTACCGCGTCTCTCTGAATGTGCGCGTGAGCTGTAGAACGCTTTCGTGTCCCAGCATTCAGTACCGCGTCTCTCTGAATGTGCGCGTGAGCTGCAGAACGCTTTCGTGTCCCAGCATCCAGTGCCGCGTCTCTCTGAATGTGCACGTAAGCTGTAGAACGCTTTCGTGTCCCAGCATTCAGTACCGCGTCTCTCTGAATGTGCGCGTGAGCTGTAGAACGCTTTCGTGTCCCAGCATCCAGTGCCGCGTCTCTCTGAATGTGCGCGTGAGCTGTAGAACGCTTTCGTGTCCCAGCATTCAGTACCGCGTCTCTCTGAATGTGCGCGTGAGCTGTAGAACGCTTTCGTGTCCCAGCATTCAGTACCGCGTCTCTCTGAATGTGCGCGTGAGCTGTAGAACGCTTTCGTGTCCCAGCATCCAGTGCCGCGTCTCTCTGAATGTGCGCGTGAGCTGTAGAACGCTTTCGTGTCCCAGCATTCAGTGCCGCGTCTCTCTGAATGTGCGCGTGAGCTGTAGAACGCTTTCGTGTCCCAGCATCCAATGCCGCGTCTCTCTGAATGTGCACGTGAGCTGTAGAACGCTTTCGTGTCCCAGCGTCCAGTGCCGCGTCTCTCTGAATGTGCACGTGAGCTGTAGAACGCTTTCGTGTCCCAGCATTCAGTGCCGCGTCTCTCTGAATGTGCGCGTGAGCTGAAGAACGCTTTCGTGTCCCAGCATCCAGTGCCGCGTCTCTCTGAATGTGCACGTGAGCTGTAGAACGCTTTCGTGTCCCAGCATTCAGTGCCGCGTCTCTCTGAATGTGCGCGTGAGCTGTAGAACGCTTTCGTGTCCCAGCATCCTGTACCGCGTCTCTCTGAATGTGCGCGTGAGCTGTAGAACGCTTTCGTGTCCCAGCATCCAGTGCCGCGTCTCTCTGAATGTGCGCGTGAGCTGTAGAACGCTTTCGTGTCCCAGCATCCTGTACCGCGTCTCTCTGAATGTGCACGTGAGCTGTAAAACGCTTTCGTGTCCCAGCATCCAGTGCCGCGTCTCTCTGAATGTGCACGTGAGCTGTAGAACGCTTTCGTGTCCCAGCATCCTGTACCGCGTCTCTCTGAATGTGCGCGTGAGCTGTAGAACGCTTTCGTGTCCCAGCATCCTTGGGGAACCGAGGCGGCGGACAGCGGTTCAAAGAAAACTCGGCAATACCATCGATCTGTTGGTGCCTTTCGTCCTTCAGTCCACATGTCTAAGCTCATTGCTTTGCAGTTCACGAGAGAGAGCAAACGTGCGGCACTACAATGGGGAGTGTCCGAGTGTCAGGCTCCGCCAGCGGGCTCTCATCAGTGTACACTTTGCACGCCGTGGTGGTCATCGCCGTGTCCGGTGATGGCCATACTGCGGCCAGAGGAGCATTTAGCGGTCTTTCCAGCTGGCGTCCGGTAACGGAAGTAGGCAAGAAACTAGGTCAGGAAGAGGATGTGTGGGATCGCAGTGGAGAGTACATGGACATTTAGTTCCACGTGTGACGTCTACCTCGACCATATCAGGTCATTGTTCTTGCATTGCACCCACGTGCGGGCATAGGGTATTTGCAAATCCGCAGCCTGGCACAACGCAATTCACGCCCGAATCCCTGAAAAGTGATTGGAGTGGCTTTACCTGCGCTCAGTGACCACCACTGGAAAGTAAGAACCAAAAGAACGAGAGGCATGACAGCTTCCTACTTATACCTCACCGTTACAATTTAGTCCGGCACTCCACACGTCATAGCCAGACTCACCAAAAAGGACCCACACACTTATCACATAAGCTTACAGGTATGGGAAAAGAGAAAAGCCAAATCGAGATAAGGACTTATGATATCTTCACATGTTTGCACTGACATTTCTAAATGAGACCAAACACTAATTTAAAAGACCAGGTACGGGCTGTACTCCCCAAAACCCAAACTGCATCAACCTCACCTGCGCTTACTGCAGACCAGCAGTGGTGAGGAAAACAGCCCAGTACAGCACTAGGGGCACGGCTACCCACACACTGGCCAGCTCCCACAAACCATCCTGCATTTTCGCCCAAGCCAATAAGACCCACCGTGGCGAGTACGGACTCAGCATGGGAGCAGGACGGGGACGGCGGCACGAGAACAAAGGAACCTGAAAGCGGGTGTGCGGGCCAAGGTGTTTCCCGTGCGGCGCGATCAATAATGAATAGCTTCCCATTAGGTAAGGTGTCGCCAGCCAGGTCTGGGACCCAGCCCAGCGCGAGTGGGGGAAGGGGGGAGGCCAAGTTTCAGAGTCTGTGATGGGTAATCTTCATTTTCATCTCACCAGCCCTCAGTGTCCGAACGACCACTTAATCCCTTCCCTGTTTGATGTTTAGGGCAGGTAAGTCTCCCTGAATATCTGCAGCTCTCTGTCGCTCTATACATCGTTTTTTTCGTATCGCGCGTCGGGTTGACACGAATGTGAAGCGAAAAATAACACCTAAGGCCGGGTAAGCGGTGAGAGAACACGTGCGTACAAGAAGTTTAGGATTAAGAACGTAAATGAGCGAGGGGGAGGAGGCAATAGGGGGCTGGGCAGAGTCTAGGTAATGTGCAAGCCAAGACGACGTGGTCCCTGAGCGGAGAAGGAGACACAAAGCAGGCGTTTGAGGAAGGAGTTAGAGACACAAAGACCCGGGGACATAGATGACTGCCGGCGCAGAGAAAGGAGGAGATGAGCATGTATCGTGAGGGCAGAAATAGACCAGCATGCCAAAGGGAACACAGGAGGGCAAACACGAGAGAACAGGTAATTTAAAACAGAGTGTAAAAGAACACGTCGAAGAAGACCTCTTTAAGAACACACAACAAGCAAAAAAGACGTAAGAAAAAGAAAATACAAGACAAATCTCTATTCGTGTATAATACTCCACTCACTGTTGTCGAACGACAACAGTAGTGATGGAGTATAACACGAATAGAGATTTGTCTTTTCTTTTCTTCTCTTTTTGCTTGTTGTGTTCTTAAGGGTCTTCTTCACGTGTTCTTTTACCTCTGTTTTACCTGTTCTCTGTTTCCCCTTTGCTGCTTCTATTTCTGCCTCACATACTGCTCATCTCCTCCTTTCTCTGCCGCAGATTATGTCCCTCTTTTTCTAACTCCTTCTTCACCCTTTCCTTCTCCTCCCACTTCTTCTGCCCCCTTTCCTCCTCCTCCTCCTACTTCTTCCCCCTTTTATTCTCCTTCCATTCTGTCACCACGCGACGATTTATAGAGCGACAGAGAGCTGCAGATATTCAGGGAGACTTACCTGCCCTAAACATCAAACAGGGAAGGGATTAAGTGGTCGTTCGGACACTGAGGGCTGGTGAGATGAAAATGAAGATTACCCATCACAGACTCTGAAACTTGGCCTCCCCCCTTCCCCCACTCGCGCTGGGCTGGGTCCCAGACCTGGCTGGCGACACCTTACCTAATGGGAAGCTATTCATTATTGATCGCGCCGCACGGGAAACACCTTGGCCCGCACACCCGCTTTCAGGTTCCTTTGTTCTCGTGCCGCCGTCCCCGTCCTGCTCCCATGCTGAGTCCGTACTCGCCACGGTGGGTCTTATTGGCTTGGGCGAAAATGCAGGATGGTTTGTGGGAGCTGGCCAGTGTGTGGGTAGCCGTGCCCCTAGTGCTGTACTGGGCTGTTTTCCTCACCACTGCTGGTCTGCAGTAAGCGCAGGTGAGGTTGATGCAGTTTGGGTTTTGGGGAGTACAGCCCGTACCTGGTCTTTTAAATTAGTGTTTGGTCTCATTTAGAAATGTCAGTGCAAACATGTGAAGATATCATAAGTCCTTATCTCGATTTGGCTTTTCTCTTTTCCCATACCTGTAAGCTTATGTGATAAGTGTGTGGGTCCTTTTTGGTGAGTCTGGCTATGACGTGTGGAGTGCCGGACTAAATTGTAACGGTGAGGTATAAGTAGGAAGCTGTCATGCCTCTCGTTCTTTTGGTTCTTACTTTCCAGTGGTGGTCACTGAGCGCAGGTAAAGCCACTCCAATCACTTTTCAGGGATTCGGGCGTGAATTGCGTTGTGCCAGGCTGCGGATTTGCAAATACCCTATGCCCGCACGTGGGTGCAATGCAAGAACAATGACCTGATATGGTCGAGGTAGACGTCACACGTGGAACTAAATGTCCATGTACTCTCCACTGCGATCCCACACATCCTCTTCCTGACCTAGTTTCTTGCCTACTTCCGTTACCGGACGCCAGCTGGAAAGACCGCTAAATGCTCCTCTGGCCGCAGTATGGCCATCACCGGACACGGCGATGACCACCACGGCGTGCAAAGTGTACACTGATGAGAGCCCGCTGGCGGAGCCTGACACTCGGACACTCCCCATTGTAGTGCCGCACGTTTGCTCTCTCTCGTGAACTGCAAAGCAATGAGCTTAGACATGTGGACTGAAGGACGAAAGGCACCAACAGATCGATGGTATTGCCGAGTTTTCTTTGAACCGCTGTCCGCCGCCTCGGTTCCCCAAGGATGCTGGGACACGAAAGCGTTCTACAGCTCACGTGCACATTCAGAGAGACGCGGTACAGGATGCTGGGACACGAAAGCGTTCTACAGCTCACGCGCACATTCAGAGAGACGCGGCACTGGATGCTGGGACACGAAAGCGTTCTACAGCTCACGCGCACATTCAGAGAGACGCGGTACAGGATGCTGGGACACGAAAGCGTTCTACAGCTCACGCGCACATTCAGAGAGACGCGGCACTGAATGCTGGGACACGAAAGCGTTCTACAGCTCACGTGCACATTCAGAGAGACGCGGCACTGGATGCTGGGACACGAAAGCGTTCTTCAGCTCACGCGCACATTCAGAGAGACGCGGCACTGAATGCTGGGACACGAAAGCGTTCTACAGCTCACGTGCACATTCAGAGAGACGCGGCACTGGACGCTGGGACACGAAAGCGTTCTACAGCTCACGTGCACATTCAGAGAGACGCGGCATTGGATGCTGGGACACGAAAGCGTTCTACAGCTCACGCGCACATTCAGAGAGACGCGGCACTGAATGCTGGGACACGAAAGCGTTCTACAGCTCACGCGCACATTTAGAGAGACGCGGCACTGGATGCTGGGACACGAAAGCGTTCTACAGCTCACGCGCACATTCAGAGAGACGCGGTACTGAATGCTGGGACACGAAAGCGTTCTACAGCTCACGCGCACATTCAGAGAGACGCGGTACTGAATGCTGGGACACGAAAGCGTTCTACAGCTCACGCGCACATTCAGAGAGACGCGGCACTGGATGCTGGGACACGAAAGCGTTCTACAGCTCACGCGCACATTCAGAGAGACGCGGTACTGAATGCTGGGACACGAAAGCGTTCTACAGCTTACGTGCACATTCAGAGAGACGCGGCACTGGATGCTGGGACACGAAAGCGTTCTGCAGCTCACGCGCACATTCAGAGAGACGCGGTACTGAATGCTGGGACACGAAAGCGTTCTACAGCTCACGCGCACATTCAGAGAGACGCGGTACTGACCGCCATGCCTTCGATCGAGTTGAGAAGACTTGATTGTTTGAAAGAAGGTATTTCGACAGTGTCCTCCGTGACCTTATCTTCGTCTTTAGAAATCTTAAGCGAGTAATGGCAGAAAGTACTCTGTGCCAGCAGAGCGTATCTTCCTAACGAAGCAGTGGCTTCTTGCTTTGTCGTACCCGCTTCCCCACTGCCTGCCTCTTACCACAAAGATATCAGGTAACAAATGCAGCCTCTGCCATTTACCGGCTTGTTTCGAGGTAATGGGTGTTTCTCGCAACCCTGGTTACTGAAGTTTAAATGCAACCGGGCTATTGAAATCACACGCTAATGTAGCTTTATATGAGTTCATACCATTATCACGATGTGATATGTTGTAATCTTTCAGTTCAGAACCAGACTATCCACTTCTCTTGCGTCCAATGATCTTCAGAAAGAAGTATGCTTCACTCATGTCTTTATTTTAGAAATTTCCCCGAAATATGATCTTCTTTTGTCTGTTCATGTGTTGAGCATCTCATGCTTGTTTTGATTTCTGTCACACTTCTGATACATTGGAAAGCGCGCATTCATCTCAACAGAAACCGATCCTTTCATAATTACTCCCCTGTGGTGAGGAGATTCGTTTGTTTAACACAACATGCCTTGGTCTCTGGGGAGGAAGAGTCTTGTTAGCGAGTGGAGGTTTGTCTTGTCCTAGCTGCCACTGTAAGCGAATGAGAAACGACTGACGCGGCACAGATGTCGCTGTGTGCTCAAACCAGGTGCCAGTGCGATCGTTGTCATGTACGTGAGGGCCTTTCACGACGCAGTTCTCATGCGCAAACTTTACCTTATTTTGACCCAGTAGTGCTCTCTGTCACGTAACCGTGTATCTCGGTCTCCTTATCCCCTTGGTTAACGAGGTGTAATATTCTAAACACCTGACCGACATGGTGTCATCGGAATCAGCTTTGCTATTCTAGAAAGAATGTTTGATTTGTTTTGTTCAACATTCTGATTTCTCAACCTCGAAAACCTGATATTTCGATACTCCTTTGTCGGCAAACCGTACGCGTACTGCAGAGATAAGGCGGTCAAATCGAAACACATAACCAATCTCACCCCAGGCACTAAATGCAGGCAGCGTTTGTTTGAAGTACCGCAGTGTGCCTAGAGAGAAGCTATCGACCAATCACCCAGAACCGCATACTGGAGCATTGAGTTTCAGCCGTGCTCTGTCGGTGTACTCGTTCCCCTCTCTCGGATCTCCGCACCCTAGTCCTCTACCTGTGGGTCAGTGAGGTTGACTTAGACAGACCGCGAGCCGCTCCATCCAATCAGTGATCACCTCGCTGACCAGTCGCTGACCGCTACTCCCTGGGCTTGTGTCCAGTGTGTGTATGTCTGTGTGTGAGCACGTGTGGGTGTAAACTGCTGTTTGGGGGCCTCGTACTACAAGTCCTGGTCGCCTTTCTGCAGTTGTATGGAGCACTGAGGACTCTGGCTGCCTCTGGGCTGCGGACGGGTAGGTGTAGATTTCTTTGTGCTTTCTCTGGCTGTCTAGATCTTACCACTGAAGCTATTCAGTCCTCCTCTGATTATCTTCGGGAGCAGTTTGTTAAGGTTGGCCTGAGTCCGAGGTCATTTTGGCTGTGTTTGTTCCATAAAGTCTTCCTGTGCTAGCATATTTTTTTGAAAATGCGGTTGGTCTCTTCTCAATTTGACACTCTCCGCACCCCTCCTATTAAATTCTGGTCTCATGACTATTTCTGCATTGAATTCTCGAATCTGATGCACGCAGATGAACCTTCTCGAGATATCGGTTGGCCTTTATGAGATCGGAAGTTCAATGCAAAATTTTGACCGACGGTTGTGTACATTATACTACATCTCTGTGTTCAGAATGCATTCGAAGTTGCCCGCACGGCTACTCACCCAGGCTACTCACCCAGGCTACTCACCCAGGCTACTCACTCAGGCTACTCACCCAGGCGGAACAGGAGGCAGATAACGTAGGGATCCTGTGTGTCATAGCAGTCATCTACGATGTGTGACGGAGATTTTATCAACAGGGAATGGAGCATTGAATGATTGAATGAGAAGTGGATGTGGGGTGGGAGGTCAAAGGGAAGGAGGGAGTGTGGCTTTGGGCGTCGAATGAGTAGAAAAGGAGGGCAGAGAGATGAAGGAAACACAAGAAAAAATAATGTCGGAGAAAGAAGGGAAAAACTGAAGAGTTGAAATTGAATGTGGAGAGAGTTTTTTTGTCTTGGATTTGTAACATGGCCACTTTTTTCCATGTTATGATTTTGGGTTATGTGCTTATTTCACACTCTTGCATTACATACCAACAATGTGTAATCAGCAAACAACTCATCACGCACAGCAATGTGTGTGTATGTGTGTGTGTGTGTGTGTGTGTGTGTGTGTGTGTGTGTGTGTGTGTGTGTATGAATGTGTGTGTGAATGTGTGTCTGAATGTGTGTGTGTGTGTGAATGTGTGTGTGTTTGTATGTATATGTGTGTATGTGTGTGAATATACGTGAATGTGTGTGTGTGAATGTGTGTGTGTGTGTGCGAATGTATGTGTGTATGTGTGTGAATGTATGTGTGTGTATATGTGTGTACGTGTGTGTATGTGTGTATGTGTGTATGTATGTGTGTATGTGTGTATGTGTGTATGTGTATGTGTGCATGTGTGTGTGTGCGAATGTGTGTGTGTTTGAGTAAGTGTGTGTGTGTGTGTGTGTGTGTGTGTGAGTGTGTGTGTATGTGTGTATGTATGTATGTATGTATGTGTGTGTGTATGTATGTGTGTGTATGTGTATGTGTGTATATGCGTGTGTGTGTGAATGTGCGTGTGTTTGAGTGATTGTGTGTGTGTGCGTGTGTGTGTGCGTGTGTATGTGAGTGTATGCACGTGTATATGTGTGTACCCCAATAAGACGCCGCTACAGTTCAGAATCGCGTCAGTAAGTCCCCACAGACCAGAGAGCGCACCTTCACACCGAACAGCTGCCATAGTTGCACTGATACAGGTTCTTGTGTAGCTCAATCGAAAAGAAGAAACGAAAATACTTTCACACAGTGCTTCAAGTCCCTACTTGCAGATGGGATAAGTACCACCACACACAGAGCGCAGACAGGCAGGCAGGCAGGCAGGCAGGCAGGCAGGCAGGCAGGCAGGCAGGCAGGCAGGCAGGCAGGCAGGCAGGCAGGCAGGCAGGGCAGGTGGGCAGGCAGGCAGGCAGGCAGACAGGCAGGCAGGCAGACAGGCAGGCAGGCGGGCAGTAGGAAGCCCACAGGTGTAAGTGCCGTGTCACGTGTGCTTAGTGGAAGTAAGACGGATCGTGCAGCGTGGACTGTGCAAATCTGCCTGTGGATGGTGCTCACACATAGACAGCTGCAAGTCCCCGTTCTTGGTTCCTGTCTGTCAGTTAACTCCCTTTACGGCTTGTAGAGCTCGCCAGCGTCCCCGTATTTTATCATTTTCAATACTTTTTAAGACAATAAAACTACGAGAACAGTGAGCTGCCTCCCTGAACATAGGATGGGTTGAAGGCCACGACGATCTATCTCCATCCCCCCCCCCCCCCCCCCCCCCCCCGAGAATCGGAAGAGGTCTTGCCACTGAAACAGTACTTCTGTGTCTTCGGACAGTCTCTCAAGGCAATGTGCTCTCAAAGTTGTACGATGTTTGTCTTTTAATTTTTGTTACTTAGCTGTTGCAGCTTGAGTCTAATGACCACATGCATTCGCCTGACGACTGATAGAAGAAAGTAAAACACAAACCGTTATAGTTGTCCTGAGAAATGTGTGTGTGAATGGGGGATCGAAAATGAACCTTGTTTGCACTATGAAATTCAAACAACAACAAAAAGATGCTGACAATTCCAGAATGAGCAAATAATTATATGTAGCTGCCTTCGTTGTCGCGGACACTTCATGAAGAGTTTGAGAATGCATTCAAAAAGGAAGATTCTTCATGTCTCTCTAAGATTTTGGCCGTTTTGGTGCCAACAAATTTGCATGTAGATAGGAGACTGTTTCTAAGTCGGAACACACACGGTAAGAACATTCATGTATGCACTGAAGCAGAGAATTGCAATTCCCGGGGGAAGAAGAAGAGGATGAGTACAGATCCGTTTAGAAACTAAGCTTTCGGTCTTGTTCAGAAATCTTTACCTAATTGGCATTCGTCATAAATATTCCCTCCAGGCAACATAAAAAAGTGTTCATGGCGCTGAATTGGGAGCAGAGAAAATTCCTTTATAGGATGTAATTGGAAAATTGGCTGTCATTGATGAATTTCGCCGGACGGAGATATGCAGAACATGTCTCTGCGCTGGTATGAATATTCAAGACTTCTTCTTTTTCCTTTCAGAATCTTGTTGCTGACTGGAGTGCGCGATGAGGCTGTGAGAAAAAACCCATCTGCAGCATTTGCTCTGTAAGTAAAATAATTGTGCGCAAGGTACACTTTCTCTCTGTGTGTGCGTTTTTAAAAGCATTTTTCTAAAGCTTGCTGCAGCCCGATTTCCCCCTTATATTATTTATTACATGAGCGAACTTAAGAAGCCTCTACAACCATGTTCGTAGGCAATCTCTTGTCATCAATGTCTGTGTATTCGCAGTCTTCTGTCATGGTTATCTTTACGTTAAGACTTGCACTTGAGCTCTTGAAGGGTGGAGCTTAAGTTGCTACGCCAGCTTGGATAGGTAGCATCGCATGCTCACTATTAGATAATTACTGTGTGTGGCTCCTGGCTCCTGGCTCTGCTATGAACTTCGATACCGGGGACTCTAGAGTTTTGTATTGCCACTATATATGGCATTCTGTACTTCCAACGATCCTGCTGGCTTCGCTGTGAAATTGAACCAACGTGGATCAACTTCTAGAGTAACTTTGTGTCTATCTGTGGTTTTGCCAGCCTCCATACTAACACACCGCACCTCCACGGTCTACTGACATACAGGTGACGAAACAGACACTGACACTTCCACCACAAGACCTGAATAGAACCAACGAGGAGGAAGAGAATCGTACCACGTGAACAGCACAAGGCATGCAATGTTAGCGTCTGTATGAGCTGCAGGACAAACCGCCAGTCCGAGCCAGAGGGAATTAAAGGGGTAGCTCGTACTCTCGGGATGGGTCGGGTAAGGCTGGTGCAGGGGTGGGGGTGGTTAGAGATGAAGAGTGAGGGTGGTGGGTATTGCTGGGAGAAGGGGTAGGGGGATAGTGGGAATAGGGGTGGGGAAAGAGGAAGCCGGAGTGGGCGGAGAATGGGTGGGAGCTAGGAGTGGGAGAAAATCGGGTTGTGGGATTATTGCTTGCTACAGTCGCAACAATCTTGGTGGCCCTAATCTCTTTGTCAAACTTTGAGAAGATTGATCACCTTGTTCAACGTGTCTTGACTTTGCAGGTTACTTGATACGCTTGACTGCACTATAGGTACGTTTCATGTATCTCACCCAACCACACAGTGTCGTCACTTTATGCACAGATGCAACCGTGAAAAATGACTCTCTAAGTACTTTGCTATGAAAATTCCCTTATTCGAAGCGATGTTTCGTCGATATTCTAAAGTTTTAGCTCTGTAATATGGAATATTATATTTTCGTCGGCAAGTTGCTAGAAAGATATCTAACTATACCATATATGGGCTGTAGCATGAATTTGTTTCCCTCTGAGTAAAGGCGGTGCTCAGTCTATATTTAAAAAAATCAGCAGAGAAGATAAAGAAGAAGAAGATGATGAAGAAGAAGAAGAAGATGAAGAAGAAGAAGAAGAAGAAGAAGAAGAAGAAGAAGAAGAAGAAGAAGAAGAAGAAGAAGAAGAAGAAGAAGAAGGCCCACTTCAAGCATGATGATGTGAGTTATGCGGTGCAAATTGAAAGAGACAACTACGTCGTTTAGGACGCAGACTTGTTGAAAGCGGATGCCTAAAACCACACAGCGGCCAGCACATTTTCAGAGCAAACACTCTCTGTGATTGGTTTGAGTCTTACTGTGTGCACATGCGGTTCGGATATCACTTTTGATGGGAGTTTCACAGACGAAGTCAAACACGGTTGTCCGGGCAGAGTGGAAGAGGAAAGTTTCCCTGTGGCTCATAACGCTATAGAATAAATCACTCCATTCAATAAATGTGATAAGTTCTGAGAAGAAAATGATTAAAACCAAATCCTATGAAAGTAGCTACATGTATCGAATTGCAAACTGCCCAGCGGAAGTAGGGCAACATTGTGCTCGTGATGACTGAGACCCCTGCAACAGTTGTTCACCCCGACACTAGGTAGAGTTATTCCTTTTATATAGCGACGTACCACTTACACCTAGAGCTCAGGTCGCTTTACACTTTACCCCTGGAGCCACTGGGTCACTTGACTAATCCTTTAAACCAAACACTGACTTTTAACTGTGTCGTCAAGTCGACTACATCTCATCTACATCATTCATCTCTTGTGTCATCTTTTTCTGTCTTTTTCTTTTCTGTCTATTATTGCCCTCCCTCCCTACCCGAACCCACTTAACACACACACACACACACACACACACACACACACACACACACACACACACACACACACACACACACACACACACACACACACACACACACACAATTGCCCTGACCTCCTCATTACTCAAAGCACTACTCCACTGTTCTATACCTGTGCTCCTCCGACTTTTTCTTCTGCGCTCAACCAGTTCCCACTGCACCCGACATTCACCCGGGAATATCGGGGTGTTGTATTGCCTCACGGGACGCAGCATTCATTCCGGGTGGCTGCGTGTGACCCACCCAGGCGTGTGAGAAGTGTGCACGCAGTGGGCCAGCGTGTGCTCGCATGCGTGCTCACAATTTCATGCCTGCTGGTGGAGGACGAATCGAAGAGAGGGTTGGAGGGTGGGTGGGTGAGTAAACGGGGTGAGGTGTTGGGGCGGGGTGTTTTAGTGAACGGGGTGGGGTGTTGGGGCGGGGTGGGTAAGTGTACGGGTAGGGTAATGGGCGGGGTGGGTAAGTGAACGGGGTAGGGTAATGGGCGGGGTGGGTAAGTGAACGGGGTAGGGTAATGGGCGGGGTGGGGATGAAGGGAGAAAAGGGGAAGGACATGTCGGAAAATGGGGATGAGAAAAAAGACGAAATTGCCTAAACTGACGAGGATGACAGGGAATGGAATACTCGAGTCGTGTGTGTGTGTGTTTGTGTGTGTGTATGTGTGGGTGAGTGTGTGTGTGTGTGTGTGTGTGTGCGCGTGCGTTTGTCACCCCCCCCCCCCCCCCCCCCCCCCCCACACACACACCCCTTCTTCTTGTTTACTAACCTGTGGTATGTAAATTAGTGTGGCCGCCAACCGTGCTAAAAATAGTAACGATAGTACGTTATGGCTCGCCAGCCATAGTTCCACTGTGTGTTCGAGGGTTGAGTTAAGAATTGGCCCACCGCGTCTCTCTACGCGGTTCATAAGAGGCGAGTGACTAGAGACACCATGACTTGCCTTAGTTTGCTCTGAACTGTTCTAGTGATTTTTGTGCTTAATGGCCTTGCATAACCTAGAGAGGTTGCTGGGCCATAGAACGCCATCCATCTATGCAATCATCTCAAATTTGATACACTCTCGGTGCTAGCGTGGAGCGGAGATGTGCGATTGGTCGCATTTTTAAAACGTGACTGAAGAATTTTTGGTGAATGACTTCGCTTTATATGGGGACCATGTGATTGGACAGCGAGGTAAAGTGGACGTGGCCCGAGTGTTTCCATTGGATGGGAGAGCACTAGAATCTAAGGCGTCCATGCTTTGAGTATATAAACCCCGGCCGCCAGTGGCATGGCGCAAAATTCAACCAACCACAAAAGACCATCACGTGTAAAGCACCGCCTCTCTCCGCTCCACGCTGTCTGAAGTGAAAGCGACCACCCCAGGATCAAGTCAAGTTTGCGCTCGCCTGCGTCCGAAACTACGAAGCGCCTCTCCCCGCTACACCATCTGAAGTGAAAAAGTCTGCCCCAGGGTCAAGTCAAGTTTGTGCTCTCCTGCATCCGAGGCTACGAAAGGATTTTTCTACGCCTGCCCGTCGGCGGGTCGAAACTCACGTTCGTCGCTTGTGCACCCGTTGACATCCCCCCCCCCCCCCCCCCCCCCCTCTCTACTCCCCTTTCTCCATCCCCCCTCTCTCCCTCGCCTGCATCTATAGAGCCGCTGCTACAGTTGTCCCGAAGATAGGAACCTTTGTGTAAGCGGATTAAGCGTGAACACGAATTGGCCACCTCGCTTTAGGATTACCACGTGTTTTCATCGGACACAGACTACGATTCAGTTAAGTAAAATTTTGATTGGTTGGCGAGCCATAGCTAATTATTCTATATCAAAGATTGAATTGAATTATTGCTTCTCGATTATCATTACTAACATTTAAGTATCCATGTTTATTGTTGCAAGGTGAAATTAAAGTGGTTTGATTTTTTGACTCACATGCGAAGCAAAAGTGAGTCTATGTACTGAGCCGTGTCGTCCGTCCGTCCGTCCGGGCGTCCGTCCGTCCGTCCGTCCGTCCGTCCGGGCGTAAAAAACTTAAACGTTGGATTTTTCTCGGAGACTATTAAGTCTATCAACACCAAATGTGGCATGATGGTGTATGATGACAAGGCCTCAAAAAACATACATAGTGACTTGACCTTGCTTCAAGGTCAAGGTCACAGGAGCCATAAATGTGGTCTCAAAAACAGTCATTTTTCACATTTTCCCAATTTTCTCCCACGTTATTGAGAATGGCGACCTTAGCTACAAGTGGTATATAGGTCAAAGCATGCCCTATCTTTTGATACCAGTTTGGTTGATTTTGCTTCAAGGTCAAGGTCACAGGAGCTCTTCAAAGTTGGATTGTATACATATTTTGAAGTGACCTTGACCCTGAACTATGGAAGATAACTGTTTCAAACTTAATAATTATGTGGGGCACATGTTATACTTTCATCCTGAGACACATTTGGTCACATATCATCAAGGTCAAGGTCACTTTGACCCTTATGAAATGTGACCAAAATGGGGTAGTGAACCACTAAAAGTGACTATATCTCATGGTAGAAAGTGCCAATAAGCATCATTGTGCTTCCTATGTCTTGAATTAAGAGCTTTGTGTTGCATGACCTTGGATGACCTTGACCTTGGGTCAAGGTCACATGTATTTTGGTAGGAA
>JAWQFJ010001287.1:89034-94034 GCA_034096865.1 Theodoxus fluviatilis
CTATGATATTTTTACAAATACAACAACGACAGAAAACGATTGACTGCTGCCGGGGATGTGGATTCAGACAACAACCAAGTTACAGTTCCATGCTTTATTATGATAATACACGCAAGAAAACAATATGTCAACTTTTCGGGTATAAAACTCTTCTTCAGGACAACAACACGATCCAAAAAGACAACACTTAGCTCACTGACTGGTGTAGGCGTGAACTGAACTAAGTGTTGTCTTTGTTTGTTTGTGTTGTCCTGAAGAAGAGTTTTATACTCGAAACGATGACGTCTTGTTCTGTCGTGTATATATCATGATGAAGCTTGGAGCAGTAACAGATACAACAGCTAACTTGAAAACACCGCCTACTGCAAAATAAGTGGTAATCAAACCCTTTCTGATCGAATGACACCAAGACACTTACGCACTAAGTCCCACTTGGAACGTACTACGTTCCACTTTGAATTACACCAGAAACGTACCGTAAAAGTTGGCCTACAAGGCGCACCTGGGTATAAGCCCCACCCCCCGTTTTATAAAAAAAATACAGAAAAATCCATAAATAAGCCGCATTGGCATACAAGCCGCATGAAAACCGAACATGTCAAAGGCAAAACAAAGTCGCCGCAAACAACTGAGAAAAGCATCAAAAGCGACCAGAAACATCAAAACAGAAAGTCAAAAGTCATGAGGTACCGTCAAAGAAAGTTTAAAGCATCATCAAAACCGAAGAGAAACATCAAAACAGAAAGTCAAAAGTCATGAGGTACCGTCAAAGAAAGTTTAAAGCATCAAAACCGAAGAGAAACATCAAAACAGAAAGTCAAAAGTCATGAGGTACCGTCAAAGAAAGTTTAAAGCATCAAAACCGAAGAGAAACATCAAAACAGAAAGTCAAAAGTCATGAGGTACCGTCAAAGAAAGTTTAAAGCATCATCAAAACCGAAGAGAAACATCAAAACAGAAAGTCAAAAGTCATGAGGTACCGTCAAAGAAAGTTTAAAGCATCAAAATCGAAGAGAAACATCAAAACAGAAAATCAAAAGTCATGAGGTACCGTAAAGGAAAGTTCGATGGTCTTTAATTACTCGAGATCTGATGCTGAGAATCCGCTGAAGTCGGACTCTTCCGTGTCAGAGACGAACAGGTTCAGTATCGCCCCTGGTACAGAATCACCGCAAGTGTCACTGTCACTGCCAGCCTCGTTGTCAGTGGGTGTCGATGCATCGTCTGCTGCAGCGATGATATGGTTGTTGTTTTTTTTTGGCAGTGTAGATCTACGTGTTGCTTCTCTGTTATCAAAATGCGATCTGATCTATCAGTGTGCTGTGTGAGTTGTTGTCATGCGTCAAACTTCCAAAAAGAAGGTGAGTGAGGGAATTCAGGTAAACACACCGCTGATTACAGGCCAACACGGACGATTACACTGCCAGAAACTAGGTCAAACCCAAAAACACATCGCTGACTCTGGCGATGCAGAAAAAGTCATACATTAGCCGTGTAACGTTCCAAAGTATGAACCGTTCCAAAGTATGAACCGGAAATCGTCGCAGAGTTATCTGCCCGGCTCTCTCTTTATGCGATTTACCGCTCCTGCACCTGTTCTTCGCATGGAATATATCCCGACAAACGACGCATTAGTTGCTTTACGAGTTTTTGTGTTTTTGGTGCATTTGTGTCGTTTAACACATAATGTAGCGTTCAAAAAAGTTTTTTCCCGTGAAAAGCCGTCTCCCCTGCCGGAAATAATATGGGAGTCACCTCCCTGTAGTCTATTTGTAGTCTGGTTTTATAAAACGCGACCGTTGACTGACTTGGCACGCCCGGGGAGTTATGCTAAGATCCGGCCGCGTTAATATATCTGCGTTTTGTGACAAACGTCTTGCTCGGCGGTACTGTACTCCATGCACCTTAACGGTGCGCGTGATTCGGGTGTAATCTTAAGCTAAACGACGTTCCGAATGTTTCCGACTTCGACCATTTCAGCAGCGCCAATAAACGTCGTTTAGCTTAAGATTACACCCGAATCACGCGCACCGTTAAGGTGCATGGAGTACAGTACCGCCGAGCAAGACGTTTGTCACAAAACGCAGATATATTTACGCGGCCGGATCTTAGCATAACTCCCCGGGTGTGCCAAGTCAGTCAGGCGGAGTGGCGGGTGCCGTCTCTTTTTAGAGTCGAATTATTAAGAGTACCGGGCAGATAACTCTGCGACGATTTCCGGTTCATACTTTGGAACGGTTCATACTTTGGAACGTTACAAGCCGCACCAGCTGATAAGCCGCAGGGGTCCGTTCATGAAAAAAAAGTTTCGGCTTATACTAGTTATAGGCCAACTTTTACGGTACTTCGTCACAAAATCCAAGTCACGTGACCCGGTTCTCTCGTTTAGTGCCGAAAGCGAGTCAAATCGGTTTCAAACACAAAGTTTAACTTTACTCACGAAAACAGACAAAAGTATTTCAAAGAAGACGCGCTGTGTGAATAAACTTTCATTGTTGTGTTGCTTTGTAAAAGAAAACTTAGTGCCTTTCCGTTCAAATGGAGGTACATGTATACAGAGAAACACAAGGCGCAAAGTTTTTACTATAAAGCCTTTGTCAGGCTCGAGAGATAAAAACATGTATTAATCAAGCCAAATGTCTCAATTATGAAATCGCTCAAGAGTCCTTCAGGCAATTATTTCAATCTACATCATACAGAATTGAGAAAGAAGTGCTTTCAGAAATGTAGCGTTGGAAAACGTTCAGACCACGTATTACCAGTATGATGACAATGTATACAATGTTATATCAATAAAAGACCCTTCTCCCAATAGCTCCTGATCCTGTTCTCCTCCTCCCACCCACCTCCCCTCTTCCACTCCCCACCCACCTCCCCTCTTCACTCCCCACCCACCTCCCCTCTTCCACTCCCCACCCACCCACCCCTCTTCCTCATTCTAGATCTCATCTCTCTCACCGTTCTCCATGACATCTACAGCTTCTAATTAGATGTACAACTTTTTCTGGTTCTCCTTTTCCCCTTATTTATATTGTTGCTTGCGTGCAAACTGCATTGTACCAAAGATCTATTGCGAGCGAGTCGTGTGTATGTATTTGCCTTTCTGAATAAAAAAAGTACTTGTATGTATGTATGTATGTATGTATTTTGGCTCTTATATAGCGCCAATCTCACACCCAAAGGCATGCTCAAGGCGCTCAACACGTTCACCCTTTGAATAAAAGAGTTTTTAGCTGTGACTTGAAAAGTCTGTATTGAAGGAGATTTCCTCAGTCTGTCTGGGATATCGTTCCAGAGTTTTGGTCCAGCATACGAGAATGCTCTCTCCCCTGATCTCTTGGTGTTGTAGCGTGGCACATGGAGTAATGACTGCGCCGAAGATCTGAGATCCCTCACAGGCTTATAAGTCTTGAGGAGCTCAACCAGATACAGCGGGGCCAAACCATTGACGCACTTGAACACATGACACAGTGTTTTGAACACAATACGTTGGTGGACAGGCAGCCAGTGTAGCTCTCGAAGAATGGGTGTTATGTGAGAACGACTAGGTGGACGTTTCACTATACGTGCTGCGGTGTTCTGCACCTGTTGAAGTCTTCGGAGATATTCTTGGGTTTCACCTAGCAGAAGGCTATTGCAGTAATCAAGATTAGACATCACCAACGTCAATACAGGGAAGACCAGTGAAAGTGATACGGAGAGAAAGAAGATGCTAAACGAACTAGCATTTCTGAAGTTTACTCACCTTCAACCTTTTGTAGTCGAGTGTGGCAGTTGTAGAATTTCCTTCCAAGTTCCAGACACTTAGTGAAGTGCCTGTTGACATGAAATGCGTGAAACACAGGACATGCATAATCCTTCTGCTTGATTATATCCATTTGTATGCGAATGTAGTGGTGCTAGTCTTTTATCATCAGCCCAATACCTCGATTTGTAATTAGCAAATGACTAAGGAAATGGAGTCTTAACTGCACTTATACCAGCCAGATCCAGTGGTTTGCGTGGTGCCTGCAAAGGCTGGTGAGCCATAAAGTCTCATTCAGTCATCCATCCGCCCACCGCCCCATCCGTCCCTGCCTCTAAGTTTTCCCATCAAAGAGAAGGATTAGAAGCCTTCTTATCCTCATTACAGGAAAGTCTCAGAACACCCCCCACACCCCACACCCCCCACTTCCTCCCATCACCCACCCCCACCCCATACTCGTGGTGGAGACGCAGGATTCTTGTCCTCTCTACTCTATCTCCCCCCCTCTCCGGAACCCCTTCTCCGTCCCCCCCCCCCCCCCCCCACCCCCACCCCCGTCTTGCCCAAGGACGGCAAGGTGTGGCGGCCTATTCCAAACAACACGGGAGTAATTATTCTGTGGTTTCACTGTCGTTTTGATTTCAGTCCCCGTCTTCCGTCGGCCATAAAGGAGAAATACGGCGTGGGGCGGAGCGTCGTGTGCGCACCCACCATGCGCAGCCTGCTCGTTATCTGACACTGGAGTCGTCCCCATGACAAATACCGTAGCGCTCCGTTTATTGCTCTTTTTTCTTTTGGCCCCTGCAGACGACACTTGAGTGGCGCGATGGGCTGGGTGCCGGAGATCCCCTGCCAAAATATCAGCAGTAAAGTTGTTGGAGACGTCGGGTGTGTGTGCTGTTGCCCCTTCGTTTAGCATTTAAAAGCCACCAGCAATTCTGCCTCGGAGCGCCCTGGATTAAAAAAACGATGAACATCTTTTTTTTAAAACAAAAAATAGTATCGGTGGAGAATGTGGGATAGATGCAACACGTCTACGCGAGCATACGCTCGTATCTCATGCAAAAAACTCTCCGGCAAACTCGTAAAAGTTGCTGGGATCTAGCCAACAGCAATATTTCTACCGGTTTTTCTCCCCGTTTTCTGTCATCTCAGCGTTTATTCAACACAGAAGTGCAGGGAGTGTCGCCCAGTTCACAGCAATTAAAGTTAGAGAGGAAACAACCGCGCCATGCCAAATGCGACTTGGGCAGTA
>JAWQFJ010001287.1:99034-101534 GCA_034096865.1 Theodoxus fluviatilis
ATGAGCTTCCGGTTCTGGTGAATATGTTCATCCCTTTAAAAGTGGTTGCTTTTGCATGCTTGTGGAGACCCGAGCAGATCGTGCGGGAGACTCTCCACGGCCACCACACCTCCATCTCCATCGGCGGCAGACCCATCTCCAACCTGAGATTCGCTGACGACATAGATCTCATGGGTGGAAGTAACAGCGAGCTACAAGATCTCACCAACAGACTATCAAAGAGAGCGGGGGCATACGGAATGGAGGTCAGCACGGAGAAGTCAAAGTCGATGGTGAACAGCTTCAAACGACACCAGTGCAGACATCACCATGAACGGTGAGAAGCTAGAAGAGGTCAGCAGCTTCAAGTACTTGGGAGCAACCCTATCTAAGGGCGGCACTAGTACAGCTGAGGTCCGCATCAGAATCGCCATGGCAACCTCAGCGATGGCCAGACTAAGCAGGTAGTGGACAAGCAGCTCCATCAGCTTTTCCACCAAGTGCAGGCTCCACAAGTCCCTTGTGGTCTCCATCGTCCTCTACGGCTGTGAGACCTGGACGCTACACTCTGACACAGAGCGAAGGGTCCAGGCCTTCGAGATGAAATGCGTGCGCAGATTGCTCCGCATCTCCTACCGGGAGCGCAAGACCAACGAGTACGTGCGGAACATGACAGCGGCACTTATGGGCCCTCAGGAACCCCTCCTGGCAACCGTCAAGTGACGCAAGCTTGCCTGGTTTGGTCACATCACCAGACACGACTCCCTGTGCAAGACCATACTTCAGGGAACATTAAAGGGTGGGCGTCGTCGCGGCCGACAGAAGACGCGCTGGACTGACAATGTGAAGGAATGGACTTCCCTCTCCATGAAAGGGCTGCTCGCGACGACCCAGAACAGACTCGAATGCTGTCTCATCATCCCTCATGTCCCCCCGACGGCCAAATCGGTCAAGGGGCTGAACTGAACTGAACTGAACTGGAGACCCGCCACCATCAGGGTTATGGGCACATCGTTCCACCACGGCCCACTGAGTTCTGAATAAAGAATCCGGACACCAAGAACTCGTTCGCGTCTTGCTTTCTGCGGGAACCCCACCTGCACCCCAACACATGGCATTTTTTTCTGAAGGAAAAAAGAAATTGAACATTGCAAAATGAAACAGAGAATCGAACTCTATCCTTATGCTCTTGCCCTCCGTTTACTTTATTAAGGATTGGTCAGCCACCCTAATGGGCAGACATCCATTAGTAATGGTAAGGCAGCTTCCCTGCTAGTCCAAATCATGCTGGAGATCAGAATTCCCGACTATCTTTATCAGACTGGGATTCTGTTTACAATGCCTGGCAAAATCAACTTCGTTAGCTACGGGTCAAATGGTCAGCCATAACGGCCGCGTATTGATTTCTGAAAACATAGAGGTATTCCTGCCGTCATATTTCGCCTTCTTCGCAGACACTACTTCCCTCCCCTCCCCCCTTCTCTCTCCCCTACCCCCCCTATCTCTCTCCATCTTTCTCTATTCTCCTCCCCCCCCTTCTCTCTCTCGTTGTCTGTCTGTCTGTCTGTCTGTCTGTCTGTCTGTCTGTCTGTCTGTCTGTCTGTCTGTCTGTCTGTCTGTCTGTCTGTCTGTCTGTCTGGGTCGTGGTCTGGATTGAGACTGGTGTTGGTCAAGAAGGTCATCATCACCATCACCAGCAGCAGCAACAGGAGCAGCTAAACAGCAGCAGCATTATCATCATCATTGTTGTCTTCTTTATCTTCATCGTTGTGTTTGTCTTCTTTGTCGTCGTAGTCGTCATCATCATCATCAGCAGCAGCAGCAGCAGCAGCAGCAGCAACAGGAGCAGCTAAACAGAAGCAGCATTATCATCATCATTGTTGTCTTCTTTATCTTCATCGTTGTGCTTGTCGTCTTTGTCGTCGTAGTCATCATCATCATCAACAGCAGCAGCAGCAGCAGCAGTATTGCCGTCGTCGGCAGTGTCGTCGTCGTCACCATCGTCGTTGTCATCGTCGTAGTCCATTCTGTGAACCCGAATCGCCGGTAGGCGAAGTCTCTAGTTGACTAGAATGCGTCGTAGTCATCGTCGTCGTCATCATTACTTTTGTATGGAGCTGTCCTCGATCCTGGTGAACCGCTCGCACACAGTCGGAGACCTGGGGGAAATGTGTGCACGGGCTTGCAGGACACAGTGTTATTTCCAAAATTCCTGTTGCTTCAGGTGCGTTCGGCGAGTATCGGACACTGAATCCCAGTTTTTAAACGTTAGAAATCAGACAAATAAAGACACGCCTCTTGTCAATGCTATCACAATCTCACCACCCAGCCATCCCTCATTCTTCACCATCCACTCCACCTCCACCCTACCCCTAACCCCCTATACAATATTTATTCCACACTGTTACAACGCAAAATGCGAATTACAGCAGAGTTGTCTGGCAAGGCCCTCAGAGAGGAAGGCTTGCTTAGTATTTTCGCCAAAAATCAAAGTAGCCCTGACTTTTGCAGACTTGCTCGT
>JAWQFJ010001287.1:104034-119034 GCA_034096865.1 Theodoxus fluviatilis
TCTTTCTGATTAATCCCAACGCACGGGAAGGGGGATGGGGGGGGGGGGGGGGGGGGGGGGGGGGGGGAGGTAGTGAGACTGAGAGGGGGGAGGGGGGTCAAGGGAAAGAACCTGTACAAAGCCCATCTCACATCTGTCAATGGTAATCTCAGCGTTTAGCTGTGCGTTTTTACCTGTACTCCTTTTTGGTAACATGTTGCATTCACGCCATGACGACGACAGTACTTAAACGCAAGCTAGGTTGCATTATGAATTTCTATTTATTCATGACAATGATGATTATTATATATGGTAAATGCACGTCTGTTGGATTTTTTAATAAATGAACAAGTAATAAAAACATTAACAAACAAACAAACATTGAATGAATGAATGAATGAATGAATGGATGAATGAATGAATGGATGGATGATGGATGGATAGGTAGATGAATAAATGAATAAGTAAGCAAGTAAAAAATGAATAACGAACGATTAATGAATGCATACATAAATAAATAAACAAGGTCAAGGTCATCCAAGGTCATGCAACACAAAGCTGTGAATTCAAGACATAGGAAGCACAATGGTGCTTATTGGCACTTTCTACAATGAGATATAGTCACTTTTAGTGGTTCACTACCCCATTTTGGTCACATTTCATTAGGGTCAAAGTGACCTTGACCTTGATGATATGTGACCAAATGTGTCTCATGATGAAAGTATAGCATGTGCCCCACATAATTATTAAGTTTGAAACAGTTATCTTCCATAGTTCAGGGTCAAGGTCACTTCAAAATATGTATACAATCCAACTTTGAAGAGCTCCTGTGACCTTGACCTTGAAGCAAGGTCAACCAAACTGGTATCAAAAGATAGGGCTTGCTTTGCCCTATATACCACTTGTAGCTAAGGTCGCCATTCTCAATAACGTGGGAGAAAATTGGGAAAATGTGAAAAATGACTGTTTTTGAGACCACATTTATGGCTCCTGTGACCTTGACCTTGAAGCAAGGTCAAGTCACTATGTATGTTTTTTGAGGCCTTGTCATCATACACCATCATGCCACATTTGGTGTTGATAGACTTAATAGTCTCCGAGAAAAATCCAACGTTTAAGTTTTTTACGGACGGACGGACGGACGGACGCCCGCCCGGACGCCCGGACGGACGGACGACACGGCTCAGTACATAGACTCACTTTTGCTTCGCATGTGAGTCAATGAACGAATTAATGAATGAATGAATACATGCAGAAGCACAGAAAGAAGGACACGAACTAACGAATGGGCAGACACAGACACGGACGGATGGACGGACGGACAGATAAAAACTGCCGTCGTGAAGACGGTCGTCTCCGTCCATCGCGGGCGAATCAAAGCTGCAGCCACTGCTGGGGCGGGTGCCACGGTGGCTGATGCGGTCAGTCCTGGCAGGGAGAGTTCCCTCGCAGTACCCATGTAGACAGGGGATCATGGAGGACCGACCGTGACGGGCGGGGAGATGGTGCAAGCCCTGTTGTTTCTCTGGAGACATTTGTGCTCCACTTCACAGATGCAGTGTTCTTCCACCCCAGCCTCTGTCCGCCATGTTGTGCGGTATTTGATGTCAGTGCCATCATCACTACATTTTATCGATTCCCTTTTTCCCTTCAATGATGCCATCACACTTAAAGGCATGAAGCGCTTGTTGTTTTCATATTTCATTCCAGATGAATTTGATGTTCAAGGAGGTGATGTAGGCAGGACGGAGAAGTTGAGAATGGAGGAAGGAAATGCTGGGGAAGAGAAGACAATGGCGTGGTCCAGATGTTAGATACCAGCCAGATGTTTGGAAGGATGCATTGATGGGCGGAAGGATGGGTGGATGATAGATGAATAGATTGATGGTTGCTGGATCGATGCACGGATGGATAATTGATGCTAAAATCGATCGATGATTGATGGATAAATGTTTAGATATGTGGATGGACGAACTGATGGATGGATAAATAGATAAATGGGTAGTTGGATGGATGGATGGATGGATGGACAGATGAATAGACAGATTGATCAATGGATGGACGAACGAATGGATGATGATGGATCGATGGATGCGTGAAGCCCTACGTTCTTATCGCCTTGTAGGCTATATAAGGCCATCGACTAACCCAGTCAGTAATGTTGGATGGAATAAGCAAGTCAACTTTTCTATTTTTAAGCTGTTTGCCTTCTGCAAATTGTTGAGGAAGATGCAGTTGGACTATTCTTACCCCCATCCCCAGGGCGTGTCACTGATATAGACACACCCAGGGGAACAGTTGAAGCTACCTATATTTTCCAGCATTGCTTTTGAGGCGACCAATGATAAAATTCCCACTGACAAATTCTGACTTTCATGAACATGTACATCTGAAATAAATATTATCTCTTTGCAGATAAAAAGATTGCAGACTCGAAAGTGAGAAACATAGTCATGGTCTGTGAACGAGTCTGTTGAAAGCTTTAACTTTTCCCAATGCTTGGCTAGGGCAATTTGATGAACAAGTGAGTGAACTGAAACGAACTGCTTTGTAGCCAAGGCCATCGGCTCATTGCAGTTATAAACATTTTGACATAAAGTTAAAACACAGTATCTTGAGTGAATGAGCGAGCGAGCGAGTGAGTGAGCGAGCGAACGAGCGAGTGTGCGCACGTGTGTGGGTGCGCATTTGTGCGTGTTGTGGTATTTTATGTAAGCATAATTCTGGGCATACGTGTGTGTTTGCATGAATGAAGGTGTGCACGCTTTCGATGAAAAAAAAATTGAAATGCGGGTGTTTCGTGTTTAGGGATGACGCAACTAAGACCTATAGTCATAATTACACTACAATTTTCCCTCTCACAGCATTGAAATCAAATCTCCCTGGAAATCATTACAACAGGATGTGTGTATGTGTGTGTGTGCGTGTGTGTGCGTGCAATGCAATCAGACGACGTTCATTGAAATAAATTGTACTAAGATTTTCATTTCATGCAAAAATTCAACCACTCTTCACTTGCAAAAAAAAAATGTGCATTCACACGGACGGTGCGGAATTGAGAATACAATTCGTCATCTTGCACACGCCAGCGTGTGACGGAAATTGTCATGGAAGTAATAACGCAAATGAAGATGAAGTGGCTCAGTCATTTTCCACTACGTTTTCCCTCAAACAAACTTGACGACGATTCGAAAAATAAGAAATCGATATTCCTTTTGTTACCCGCCGAAAGCCCGCGTTCATTACGCACGAGCTCTCCAATTTTGGCGCGTGGCTGCCTGCAGTGGCGCCGCCCTGCAAGCGTCGTACTGCTAGGGGCGATCACTCATCCGTGTCGTTTTGAGCGCCGCTCTGCCCGAGCTGCAATAACTGCGTTTGATGAAATTCATTCAGCCTCTGAAATCTTCGATGACTTTCCAAAACCTGTGCAGTCCAGCTTGCGCCTTGTATCAGGTTGTCATGGTTACTCATTGAATTACGCGCTTCTCATGTCATCTGCGTCTTGACAGCGTCTCATTTCGAGGCCGACTGAATGAGAATTCAAGTCTTGATTCTGTAGACTGGGTTTTAAATTTCAAAAAAGCAACCACGACACCAACAACAAAAAGCAGATGCATTGTGGTTATTAGTTGTCAAGTGCCCGCAGCGTATTCAAAGTGTCAGTGTATTGCGTTGAGCACTAGACAGCAATGACACTTTTAAAATAATCAGATGGAAGCCTGCGTAACTTGCGGAAGCTCGAAGACGCTCATCCAAGAGGCTAGCTTTCGATGTGTTGACTGTGTCTAGTCTTATGAGAAATGCACGACTGCCTGCCCAATCCTTGCATTCAGCGTGCATGAGCGCTTTGGCAGCAGTCTCGCCACTTGAAACGCTGTGGACCTCGTGCTCGGGGCCAGCTCCAGCATCACTGGTAAGCCTGCCCCAAGCAACACTGGTCTACAGGAACGTGTACCCAAAAGCCTATGTATCACAGAAACCGACGGAGTGTACCGTCTTGCTATATATGATAGGTCGTGTCAATGGGAGATATGGTATACGTTCAGAGTCAAAGGTCGATATCGAGTTGCAGAAGCAATTCAGCCCATCTAGCAGTGATTGTCTACACGAAGGCGGTCTCACCAGCATTTTGCAACACGTTAGTTATTATTATAATTATTATAATATTTTTTTTAATGGAGTCCATATCCCCTAAAGAGCAATGGAGGATTGATCAAGCGGCCCAGTGATCAGGGGGTAAAGTGTAAAGCGGTTTGAGACGTGGGTGATGGGTCACTGTATAAAACCACACCTTACTTTTTACCTTTTTGTTAGTGGGGGCCGTATCAGATGTGGGATTCAAACGTGAATGGAAGACACTAAACCTTAAACTTTGCCGCACCACCGTTCCATTTATAAAGATCACGCGAAACTCACACCTACTGGCAAACTAGAACTGGCAAGGGAAAATAAGAAAGCACTTGTAAAGGAAAATGAAACGTTCCGCCAGATATGTATCTCAAGGAGCAAATGATCACAGAGTGTGCCACATACATCTCAAGGGTAAACTGTAAAACAGTGTCTCACACACACACACACACACACACACACACACACACACACACACACACACACACACACTCACACACACACTCACACACACACACACACATACACACACACACACACACACACACACACATACACACACACACACACACACACACACACACACACACATACACACACACACACACACTCACACACACACACACACACACACACACACACACACACACACACACACACACACACACACACACACACACACACACACACACACACACACACACACATACACACACACACACACACACACACACACACACACACACACACACACACACACACACACACACACACACACACACACACACACACACACATACACACACACACACATACACACACACATACACACACACACACACACACACACACACACATACACACACACACACACACACACACACACACACACACACACACACACACACACACACACACACACACACACACACACACACACACACACACACACACACACATACACACACACACACACACACACACACTACACACATACACACACACACACACACACACACATACACACACACACACACACACATACACACACACACACACACATACACACACACACACACACATACACACACACACACACACACATACACACACACACACACACACACACACACACACACACACACACACACACACACACACACACACACACACACACACACACACACACACACACACACACACACACACACACACACACACACACCTCCCAATACCCATATCTCCCAAAAATAAAAATAAAAGAAAGAAAAACACCACACCCCACCCCAGTCCGAAAAACTCCCAACAAAAACCAACCAACAAACAAAAAAGTACTGCCTGTTGCTTCACTTTGCCAGTGATGAAATCCATCCTCAGTACTTGACAGGAGTGGCGCCAGGACCAGTGCCATTTTGTCAAAACGGCAGCAGCACTGAATTCGGCCTGATGGGGGACCACAGTTTGGTTTCCCACGACTTCGGACATGCATTACAAAGCAATCCAAAACAATCCAAAGCAACTCAAAAAGCATTTCCGGTCTTTTTTGTATGATCGCTGAAGTCTTACGCATCGTCAAATCAGTCAGTTCTTGTAGACAATCTGCTTTTTCGTCCCGATTTTGATACGAACTCCTCTGTGATCACAGCGATCGCTTTAAACCTATACCTGAAACGCCCTTGGATTGCTTTGGATTGCTTTGGATTGCTTTGGATTGCAAATCCATATGTCTGGGAAACTCGCCTCTGCTGTAGGGGTTTAGTACAATGCCATTTGTCTTCTTTCCTGTTTCTTTAGCAGGACGACATTGCCAAAGAAGTCCGTGAAATCTCATGGCAAGGTTTTCAACTGGGATAGGCAGCATCTGATGGAGTCTCTAGTGCTACTTGTCAACTGCAAGCGAATGGGGCAGTTTGTTTATGGTCCCTGTAGTGCAAGCACATGCAGTAGAGACTCGCATCCTGAAAAGCCAGCTTCGTACATGTTAAACAGTTTGGAATCTCTCTGAGATTTGGGAACATCATTCGATGGATAGAACAATCGCAAAGATTTTAACATGATGTTAACTCAAGGGGGAAAAGACTCCCTCCCTCTCTCTCTCTCTCTCTCTCTCTCTCTCTCTCTTTCTCTCGCTTTCTCTCGCTTTCTCTCTCTCTCTCTTCCTCTCTCTCTCTCTTTCTCTCTCTCTCTTCCTCTCTCTCTCTCTCTTCCTCTCTCTCTCTTCCTCTCTCTCTCTCTCTCTCTCTCTCTCTCTCGCCTTCTCTCTGTCTGTCTCTCTCTCGCTTTTCTCTCTCTCTCTCTCTCTCGCTTTCTCTCTGTCTCTCTCTCGCTTTTCTCTCTCTCTCTCTCTCTCTCTCTCTCTCTCTCTCTCTCCCCAGGAAAACGTTTTACACATGTAACTTTAATAAACAGCTCACTATTTGACTGTATGTATGTAGGAGAGACTCTGGACGACCTTATCCGTGAAACGTGTGAGGAATGGCATGCGATGCGTACGTCTTTGATTGTGTCATTGAGAAATCAATGAGTGTTTGGCGAAAGGCATGCACACATGCGGTACACGCTTAGACTGTTGCTTGCTTTGGACAAAATATTTAATCAGAGGTGTGATCCCTTTGTGTTCTTGCTGTAAACGAAATGACCATTTTACTCTTCCTGCTACATGTTCTCTGACAAGTTGCAGTATTTTCTACTGTTATCGACTCATGTCATCCGTTCATCATCACTCTGCTGCTCGTATTTTGGGTGCTCTTGATAGATTGATGTAGAATAATTCATTCTACTGTGGTGATAGAATTCTTTTTGAGTTTGTCAAGTCCATCAAGAGGTCTATTATTTAGTTATAGTGTCGATTTATAAGTGGCACTTATGACTTTAACTTCCATCAATTTGTATGGTGGTCGTAGCTGTAGTACGCGTAGTAGTAATAGTAGTAGTAGTAGTAGCACTTAAAGTAGCAGCAGCAGCAGTAGTAGTAGCAGCAGCAGAAGCAGTAGTAGTAGTAGTTGTATCAATATTACTAGTAATAGTAGTAGTAGTAGTAGTAGTAGTAGTAGTAGTAGTAGTAGTAGTAGCAATATTGTAATAGTGGTTGAAGTTGTAGTACGAGTAGTATTAGTAGTAGTAAAATCAGCAGTAGTAGTAGCAGTAGTAGTAGTAGTAGTAGTAGTAGTAGTAGTAGTAGTAGTAGTAGTAGTAGTGGTAGTAGTGGTGGTGGTAGTGGTGGTGGTAGTAGTAGTAGTAGAAGTAGTAGTAATGGTAGTGGTAGAAGTAGTAGTAGTAGTAGTAGTAGTGGTGGTAGTAGTAGTAGAAGTAGTAGTCATGGTAGTGGTGGTAGTAGTGGTAGTAGTAGTAGTAGTAGTAGTAGTAGTAGTAGTAGTAGCAGTAGTAGCAGCAGCAGCAGCAACAGTAGTAGTAGTAGTAGTAGTAGTGGTAGTAGTGGCAGTAGTAGTAGTAGAAATAGTTATGGTAGTAGTAGTAGCAGCAGCTGTTGTATTAGTAGAATTAGTAATATTACTAGCAGTAGTAGTAGTGGCAGCAGCAGCAGTAGTAGTAGTAGTAGTAGTAGTAGTAGTAGTAGTAGTAGTAGTAGTAGTAGTACTGGTGGTGGTGGAGGAGGAAGGGGTGGGTGGGTGGAGGAGGTGGTGGGGGTGGAGGAGGAGGAGGAGGAGGAGGAGGAGGAGGAGGAGGAGGAGGAGGAGGAGGAGGAGGAGGAGGAGGAGGAGGAGGAGGAGGAGGAGGAGGAGGAGAAGGAGGAGGAGGAGGAGGAGTTATATCTGCCTTGCCTTTGAAGGTCACATTTCCGTTTCACTTTTTTGTGGAGATGTATTCATGTGTGTGGAAATTTTTATCTTCACATAATAAGGAATGTTCCCGAGTGGCCTTACAATACAAAACAATACAAAACAACCAACCAAAACAAAGAGAACAAAAATCAAAGCTGTGGAAAATTTGAGAACTGGTTAGTGAAAAGCAACAGAGAAAATGATAAATCTTCTATGATTGTTTATCTGAAAATTTGTCAACAGTACGCAAATACTGAATGCAGCTGTTTTTTCTTCTTCTTCTTCATCATCATCATCATCATCATCATCATCATCATCATCATCATCATCATCATCATCATCATCATCATCATCATCATCATCATCATCATAGCAGAATCCTTATAAGTTTATAGCTAGTATAACCTTTCAGCATAGTGAAAGTGAAGCAAGAGGGCACAACCATTCCAAACAGTGGCTCACTTTCGCACTAACCGCCCTTTTAGTTTCTCTCTCCATTGGTTTCGGCAAGGTTTCCTTGGTTTCCTGTTCCCCGTTGCCAACGCAGAAAAGTAACTACACGAAAATGCATCCCGCTCCTTCGTTCCTGTAAAATCACGCACTGCAGTCGTCTCCAGCAGATGATATTCAAAATACTTGTGACGGGGCGAACATCGTCCATCGCCTACTTTTTGTTTACTTTCTTCCATGATACTGTAACACGTGTGCAACAATCGCTTACATTTTGGAATACGCTCCGGAGTAGTTGTTTCGGAAGTCCGTTCGTCTACTTTGGGTCAAAGGTTACAAAGGGCACATGTGGCGTCTGCTAGTCTAACTTGCGGGTTTTGTGAGTGATGACGTTCGGAACAGAAGAGTAAATGATTTAACAGTCACCCAGGTGTTTGTACTTGAACTGAAGAGCCTGATGATAAACCGGTGCCAGTTTGTACTGACGCGCACAAGTTTAACAAGACTTCGACTACCATGTGCTTTTGACGTGACCTCAAAACAGATCAACAAGCGTGACCTTCCTATTCTCGTATCGACCAATCAACGATCGTCAAACGCTTTCAGTGCGAGACTAATAAATCACAAAATCTTTAAATATGACGATATAATGAGAATGTTTTGAAAGAAAATTTCGGTATGTATAACTTATATAATTGTAAAATTATTATATAAGTATTTGATTGCGCTAAACTGAGTATGCAAATGAATAATGTGCTATCTGGGGTTAGCGTGCTATGGCGGTAATGACATCTGCTGAAGGATGTACGGTTTCAGGTTAGACGTTGCCAATCGCAGGGGAACTCTAGGACGAGACTGAAAAAAGGTAGGATCCCATGGGCTGTAACTTTTATTACCGTCACGACCGTAAACACCTCTCATTTTCGTCTCAGAGTCGCTGCCGTCACATTTAGCGAGGGCTACTCGCGGCTGTTGTGTTGCGCTCCGCCAGCCCTCGCAAGTGCGTGTCTCGAGTCTGCTCACAGCTGCACCGTTGTGTGTAGCGTAACTCGTTGACATCTGAATGTCGCTCTGCTTCATTTCCATCCCCCATGCAACTGGAACTTGCAGCAATCTTTACTGTGAGGACTACTCTCATTTTGCAGATTAAGAAGGGTTGGTCTGAAGTCTAGCTTATTTTAACTTAAGCAACGTAAGCGACGTAAACTGACGGCGGGTGCACCCAAACAAAGCAACAAGCGATTGAGATTTCGATCGTCAATCATTCTTCCTGAGTGTGAGTGTATACCTTGGAGCGTATGTTAATCATTAATGTTTCCACAGATCACTATCGCACGCCAGATGCTGTTGATTTCATTGTGTCTGTTTTTAGTCAATTAAGATGCAGTTAGAAATACACTATTCGATGGTGATGTGAAATGAGACTGAGTTCCCTATCAGCTGTTGCAATGCTTTCAATACCCCCCACCCCCACCCACCCCTTCCCACCCCTTCCCATGACACGATCACTTCTTATGTATGCTTCAACCAGTTGTGTGACCCTTACGGGGGATGCTATCGATGTATGCGTTTGAATCAATTTAACTAAATTTCACAACGATGTCAACACAATAACGTAAGAACCTAAAGGTCTTATTTGAGTGTGCGTGTGTGTGTGTGTGTGTGCGTGCGTGCGTGCGTGCGTGCATGAGCATGTGTGCATACATGCGCGCGCGCGTGTGTGTATTTCACTTCTCAGATATCTACCCCCATTGTGAAGTATTCATGGTTGACTAGTCAGAGTTCATTAATACAAAATTGATGTGAAATTTAAACGATTTTATCAAATACTTTTAAAATTATATTTTGTAGGAAATCAACTGTAAAAAAAGGCTAGACTGTTTATTTCTCTTTTGTCGGTACTGCTAAACAATGATCTGTTCAGTTATTTCTTGTGCTGGCTTCATCTTTTCTTTGTTACCACCGAGAGGTTCATTGTTAATGTTATGTGGAAAGATACTTTTTTGGTTTATTATAAGTGGGAAAATATTCCTTCTATTTATGCAAGAATAGGAAATATTAACGCCTCTATGAAAGAAAATGAAAACTTTGTATGAAATCTACAAGGTATACATTAAAAGGGTGAGGTATGAAGTTAAAAGGATGTATATTAATGTCATTAAGGAACGGTGAAGTGTGGGTGCATATATATGTCTGTGTGTCTGTGTGTCTGTGTCTGTGCATCTGTGTGTGTGTGCGCGTGTGTGTGTGTGTGTGTGTGTGTGCATGCATGTGTGTGTGCCTGTGTGTGTGTGTGCGAGTGTGCATGTGTGTGTGCGTAAATTATTTTGTACAAGTGCATACAGTGTGTGTAAATACATAAAAATGAAAATGCCATTTGCCCCTTGCAGCACTGCAGGAAACATTCCTAGTGAGAGTCAGTGTGGGAATGTGGCTTTGAATGCTCTCTATTGCCTCTAGTCTCACCCAGGAAACTCAGCTTCACAAGAGAAGTGTGGACACACACACACGCACACACACACACACATGCATGCACACACACATGCATGCACACACACATGCACGCACACACACATGCATGCACACACACATACATGCATGCACACACACTCACACTTCCCCCCTCAATAAACACACACACACACACACACACACACACACACACACACACACACACACACACACTCACACTTCCCCCCTCAATAAACACACACACACACACACACACACACACACACACACACACACACACACACACACACACACACACACACACACACACACACACACACATGTACATAAAGAGGAAAAGAGGGAGCAACATTTACAGAGGAAGTGAGTAGTTGATAGAGAGAGGGTTTTCTGTGGGAAAGAGATCAAGGAGATGGCTGTAGCTGGAGGCTGTGCACTGTGTGTCAACACCTAGCATGAGCAGACATCTAGGAAGGCCATAGCAAGTCTGTCAAATTCTTTAGTGTTGCTCTTGTTCCTTTTACATCTCTCATCTCCTTTCCATTCCCAACCCTGAACTACCCACCCCTACAATCTGCTGTAACAGATTGTAAGAAAATATGTCTTATATTTAGGAGGGGAGATAATGAATAATTCTAGGGCTGCATCAATAACTTGCAGTACCTTTCCCAGTCAGATTTGTGCTGAAATTAAATTAGTGGTTAGCCATTTGCATAGAGAGTGTTTGGGTAATGGCTTGTCCCACATTCTGTGATACTAAGTTCATGTTGAAATTCATTGCTGACATGCACACATGCAACCATTATGGATGGGGATTTGGCTGTCCTCAATGGGAATGGTAATCAGCAAGGTTGACAGCTAAGCACTGACGGACATGGGAATACAGCATGATCACTAACACGCTCATTCAGGATCTGATTCTAGAGAAGTTCAGCATGACATGTTTAAAACACATTTTGTTGTGGATTGTGGAAGGAAGTGTACACAGTTGAATCCAGGCATTAAAACTTAACAAAAGTGGCCAGACTGCTGATGAGACATGTATGACTTTTGCAGTTATTGCAGAAATTCTTATTTGCAAATCTGGGCTGTTTTTGCATATCAGTCATAATCCATGATGCAAGTATTGAAATTTTTATTTTTACATACATTCATATTCTCAGTTTATACAATTATTCAACATTTCAGCAACCCTGAGACAATTTTACTCAGTTAAATAAATTATAGTTTTAGG
Organism: Theodoxus fluviatilis; assembly: GCA_034096865.1. NCBI lineage: Eukaryota > Metazoa > Mollusca > Gastropoda > Cycloneritida > Neritidae > Theodoxus > Theodoxus fluviatilis. Next base: position 116,080 of record JAWQFJ010001287.1, read on the forward strand.
AAAACTACTCAATGTGATAGTTTCTATCACAGTTTGAAAACCACTGCAGACTACTATATATCTATGACTGTTAATAGTTGGAAATGAATACTATATAGTGAAACTATATAAAGGAGCTATTGACTGGTCTAATGTTCTGTAAATGAGTATGTGGAGGTGGGGAGTTTTCAAATGTTAGATGAAGCTCCGCTCCATTAGAATGTGATAAGAAACAAATCAAATCAGTTTGGGGATGGCAAAAAACATGTTCCTCAAGTTGATACCTTTTTCAGCTCCCCCTTTTTCCCCATTTTGAAACAAATGTAATTTTTTGCTAATTTTTAAATACGTAGAACAAATTTGTTCAAGGAAGTCCATGCATGCTATTTTGAAATGATGTGGATAATGAACAGGAAGCTGTGGCCATATTCCCAGCAGGGGATTTCATTTTTACACAGGTACACTGATAAAATTTGGAAATGGGTCATGACAAGACAAATCTGCTGTGGTGAAGGCACATGCACAGATGCAAGCTAATACTGGGAGAAATTGTCAGTCAACAGAAGTCATGTATGAATATGACTGTTAGATAATGTATTCCGTACAGTTATGAAGAGTCTGACAAACTACCAGTTCATACAGTGTTGCTAACATTGCTGCTTGGTGTCATTTTCTTGCTGGTATGTTGAGACAGCAACTGTTTTCAGTCTGTTTCAAATCACAAAGCCAAGAAAAAATAAACAACAAAATCTGACTTATGGGTCTTTGCTTGTAGCTTTGCTTGTGAGACAATTTTAGCTGCAGTTGTGATTTATTTGAGCTTTGATGTTACAGTTAATGAGCAACCCCTTTTGCCCCCCCCCCCCCCCCCCCTCCCCCCCCCTCCTCTCTCTCTCTCTCTCTCTCTCTCTCTCTCTCTCTCTCTCTCTCTCTCTCTCTCTCTCTCTCTCTCTCTCTCTCTCTCTCTCCCTCTCCCTCCCTCCCTCTCTCTCTCCCTCCCTCACGCACACACACACACATACACACACACACACACACACACACACACACACACACACACACACACACACACACACACACACACACACACACACATATTTACATTCACAACTGCGAAATCAAACATGTTTGATGTCTTTCTGATGAAATTGTAATGCAGGTGTGGGCAGGTAGTGAAAACCCCAACCCTGCTTAAGTCTGATCTGGTTGTTATGCAGTTAGCCACATTTTGCACAATGTATTACAGTTTGTCCAGCTTTGTTACATTTCTGATACATACTAAATCCAGTGAACGATCTGAACTATTTTGTTGTTTGAGAGGAAGTTTGCAACTAACTGGCTTTTTCACCATATTTTACTTTACTTGTTGTTTTGACAGTAGGACTAAGTTGCCTCTGATCAGTTTTCCTGAGTAACTGGCAACAGATGATTTAGAGGATGTACAGAATATTGTATTTTATAAGGGCTGAGCAGGGAAACCCGACTTTGCTATTTGAGGGTTATGTAACACCAGGGTTGCAGACCAGGTGAGAAAAAAGTTAATGTTGCCACATTAACATTCCTGCCTAGCTTGTATAAAAGGGGTGGTGGGGGTGGTGTGTGTGTGGGGTGTGTGTGTGTGTGTGTGTGTGTGTGTGTGTGTGTGTGTGTGTGTGTGTGTGTGTGTGTGTGTGTGTGTGTGTGTAGGGAGAAGAAGCCGAAATGGATGTTTGGGCATGACAAGTGTACTCCTATCTACTCAGTCACCTCTGCTAGCCTTATCTATGTGTGGCTTCCCTCTGGAACATTCTGAACACAGAGATATAGTATCTCTGACACAGGTTGGTCACATGACTTCGGCTCCACATTCCAATGATTTTACCAATCAAAATTCAACATGATCAAAAGACCATTGAGATTAAAAAGAGACGATTCTATTTCACTCCAATTATTTATCCCGATAGATAAACACAAATTTGGTGTTCTAATAAAACTAATCTATGAGATTTTCGGGAAATCAATTAAGAACTACTTTTAGTGCGAACGTCGTCTATAAGGTTGCAAACTGCCTTGAGCACGTGCGCTTGTCTTTGGAACTAGTCAGTATAAACGCATCGAAAAGGATTCCTATGGCTCCGGGCTGGTTTCGTGAATCTATGGTTATACTCTCGCAAATAAATGCTTTCTGGCCAGAACCTGTGGTCTAACTGCCTTCACACTGTTTGACGAGCCGCTGGAGTCTACGATTCCATCATTTGTGTATCGACTGATCTAGAAGGAAGAATTTACTCACTGTTGTCTGTGTTGAACGTTGATCGAGTGGAAGTTTCTTCTGTAGGAATCTGTCCGATTCCGAAGTTTGATATCATCGGAGAGCTCAGAAGCAGTTTTCTAAGTTTAATCCTTCTAAGCATACATTAAATTAATGATTCCTCATCAGTAAAAGCACTCAGCGGGTTTCTGGGTGTATCGGTCCAAAAGATTATGCAGACGGGATTGGTTGCCTTACTCGCACAATGAAGTATAATTGTTGCTGTTGTATTCAAAGTCCTTATAATTAGTAGAGTTCACAATATTACACTCTTGTGATTCGAATTTTACCGCATACAAGTTTTACATTTATGGGAAATCGATGTTTAGAAAATGAATTGACGAAAAGATGGCTGCCAGTATCCGAGTGTATCACAACAAGCGGAGGAATACACTCAACGATGTGGTATGCTTGGAATGGAAGAATTAAGGCTATCACGTGACCAACCTGTTGCTGAGACTATATTCACTATAGTCTCAGCCACGCTGAATGCCTCTGGAAAAGATGAAAGCATCTACAAAAAATAGTCACCTGTGATACACATTCAAATTATCTGAGCAATTATATGAGATAAAAGAACTGTTTTCTGGGTTTGTGGTTATAAGTTCAAAATAACTAATTGATCTACCACTCCAGCCAACTTGCCCACAGTGGAAGAGTTGGAAACAAGTTTATAACCAATTTTG
>JAWQFJ010001287.1:129034-140870 GCA_034096865.1 Theodoxus fluviatilis
TGTGTGTGTGTGTGTGTGTATGTATGTATGTATGTATGCATGCATGCATGCATGCATGCATGCATGCATGCCCGTGCGTGCGTGCGTGCGTGCGTACGTACGTACGTACGTACGTACGTACGTACGTACGTACGTACGTACGTACGTACGTACGTACGTATGTATGTATGTATGTATGTATGTATGTATGTATGTATGTATGTATGTATGTGTGTGTATGTATGTATGTGTGTGTATGCAGTGTTGTAACAGGGAAAGGAAGTGCTGTTGAGGCGTTGGATGGGGGGTGTCTTCTTCTTCTTGTCGATCGCTAGATGATTGCGCCAGTCGCCCGCACAAATGCAGCTGTTCTCCGCAGCTCCTCCAGGTTGCCATAAAGTTTGCTCATCACTGGTGTTGGGTCTGGCCACGTGGCTCTTCTGAGGGCATCGTGGTGGGGGCAGTCTTGGAGAAGGTGTTCACCGGTCATCGAGGCAGTGTCGCAAGAACATCTGTCTGTCTGACCGACTTTGAACTTGTGGAACATATGTGCTGGCGATTTGTTGTGTCCTGTTCGGAGTCTGAACAGAATGACTTGGTCAGCTCTGTTCAGAAAGTGGTAGTTGTCATTTTGGTTGTAGTTCGGATGTTGCTGGCGCCACTTTTTATGAGACAGAGCCTTGATGATGGTCTTCTCTTCTGCATAAGAGACCATGGGGCGTGTGGGTCTGCTAATGAACACAACTTCTGCACATATCTTCTACAGCGTTTGGTTTGTGCCTCGATGGGTGTGATGTAATTACCTGTTCGTTTGCTCTGGTCGTAACGGTGTGCGGGAGAGACCGCTGGCGTGTACTCGCAGATGTTTCTCCACTTGGTTTTAGCGGCGTCGACCTCCACGTTCACACACGTTTCACTGTGTAGAGCTGTTTGCTGCAAATATTGGATTGGCACGCCATGGTGATTGGTTTGAAGAAGATCTCGAAGATCACTGCTGTGCCGTTTGTTATGCCATTTGGAGAGAGCGAAAGAAAGCGAGATTTAAAAAAGGAAAAAAAATCCACCTAAAACTGCAGATTATACAAAATTGACGCACGTAAAGTAAGAGCAGCTAGAGAAGCTCAGGCTGAAGTGGCAACCGTATTATTTCCTTTGCCCCGGGTAAGAAGAACCGCGGGGATGAGGTGTGCGTGAGGAAAGGGGCTGGGGGTGGGGATGGGATGCGGTGTTAGAAATTGGAGATTTGTAGAAAACGCTGTTTATCCTGTTGACGCCGTTGCGATCCTTTGCTGAGGTCGATGACCGTTCATGTCACTCACAGAATCTTTGCCTTGGATAGACGCCTCGGGCGAAATGCAATCGAATGGACTCTTGCTGCAAAAAAAATTATTGATTTAGCTCGAAAAAGATAGTGTGAAAAAACAGAATAAAATGATTCAGTTATTCAGTGCAGAATAATCAGGAGAGAGAGGAAGAAAAAAATGTAGAACAGTTTCCACACAACAAGCAATTAATGATGAAGGGACGACGACGACGACGAAGACGAAGAAGACGAAGAAGACGAAGAAGACGAAGAAGACGAAGAAGAAGAAGAAGAAGAAGAAGAAGAAGAAGAAGAAGAAGAAGAAGAAGAAGAAGAAGAAGAAGAAGAAGAAGAAGAAAGGGAGGGAGGGAGGGAGGGAGGGAGGGAGAGAGAGAGAGAGAGAGAGAGAGAGAGAGAGAGAGAGAGAGAGAGAGAGAGAGAGAGAGAGAGAGAGAGAGAGAGAGAGAGAGTTTTAAAAGTGGAGGAAAGAATGGCGTGTGACTTAAAACTTTGTTCATCGCAAGCACGCATAATTAGTCTATTCTTGAGTTTATTGATTCATAAGTCACTGGAAACCTCATCGGTCGATTCGAGCATATACATTTATTTCTTCTACAGTAAGGAATAGTGATAGCCTTCAGAATGCGCGCTCGATGCTCTCTTTGGAGGTGGAAAAGAAGGGAAGAAAGATAAGATTTAGAAAGAAGAAGGGAAGAAAGAGACACTTCGCTGACAGAGAGACGTTTTCACGTTGAAGACTGGGCCTAATGCCCGCTTCGAGCGCCGCCATAAGTGGCTGATCATGCGAGTCGTACGCGTCGCTCAATGGCGTGGTAAGGGTTAAGGCAGCAAAGGGTTAATTCAGCCCGCCTTCAGCCTAATGCAATCCAGCCCAGCTTGTCATTGTAGGCAAGCGTCGACCCCACAGCCGCCAGCCCTGATTGTGCATGATCAATGGGCTGTCATAATAGTCGGGAAAGATTTAATAGGGGCCTTGAAGTAGTCGCCGAATTGGTTTACAGTTGGCAGTTTTGTAGAGTGGGCGGCGGATACATGTAGCGAGCACACACCAGCATGTACATTTGAGTCTCTGGCTGTAATGGCATTGAAAATGTGTTGCGCACACAGCCAGTCAGACGTGAAGCGGACCAGCGGTACAGCACCCCTCTCTCGCCACGCTCCGCTGCGCCCTAAGGTGCTGGCGCCCAGTCATTCCGCACAAAAATCCCTCTCTGCACTCGCAGATAATGACGACCAGCGCGCTCCTTTCTTGTCCTTTGGAAACCTTCAAATGGTTTCTGCGTGATGAATGCTGGAATAAACACCGCCGCACCCGTAGACCTTTGGGTTGTGTGTGCTTAGCATAGAAAATGAGGGGACCCTAACACACGAAGCAGGCCAGAATTTGGAGAGTCAGTTTCTTGCAGAATGCCCCTGCCGTAAGCTGGAGGCTGTCAGGGCCCGATCGGAAAAGACTAGGACAGAGATAAAGGGGAGGCCGGCAAAAACCAGGAGAGTCAAGAGCTGCCATTGCTTCGAGAGCCAGGGTAAGCCGAGTGGATATACAGCTACGGAAGAAGGGAGCGGAGGATTGATGGAATCACAAAGCGACAAGGGGGTTTGTTTGTTCCCACTGGCTACTGGAGGCGACTGCAAAGGAGTGCTCGTGATTACATGCGTGTGTAAAAGGAAGCATCTAACAGTTGCGGTGTACGCCGTGTCAGCTCCGACTTCACGGGAAATGTTTGCAGAAGAGCATGGGCATTTGGTGAACTTCGCCGTTCGCCGCGTCTGACATATATCAAAGGACTTCGGTGTACAGCGGAATTTAGAGGAGATCAAGATAAAAAATGTTCCTCTGTGTCGTCAAGGCACGGTGCTCACATGGGTGATCAAGGATTTAAAAACAGCTGAAGCGATATCATTGCTCCGCATTTACTGGAGCACAGTTCTCTGCTTTGTGAACATCTCCAAAATTGAGTCCTGTGAAGACAGCAAGTGGACTCTCACAGAGTAAACATGTATAGGTAAGATTCGATACATTTCTGCGAATGACAGGAAGAAAAAAAAGGGTGGGGGTGGTTGAGGTTCAGCAGAGGGTTTTGTAGTGCGCTCTCTTGGACTTCCAGGACTATCCCGTGTTTCATGTCGTCAGTTTTGTCTAATTTACGTGAGATGGGAACGAGTGAGTTCACATCATCGTAATGCCCTTTGTGAGCTCATACCTCGAACTAAATCCTCGCAGCTGTAATCGCTGGCATGTTTCGCTGGCTGGAGTATTACATCAATACCGTACTACAGGTGCAGTCATGCTTTAAAAAAAGACAATGCCCCGAGGACACACTGCCACAGGGTTCATCAAACTAACGTCTGTGTTATTTCAAATGAAGAATAGCAGTCAAGTCATCCTGAGCAGGCTCCCCCTGTGGGTTCGGGGTAAGAATTGACCCCCCTGTGGGTTCGGGGTAAGAATTGACCCACCGCGTCTCCCTACGCGATTTGTAAGAGGCGAATAACTACGGACACCGTGACTGGATTACGTTTACTCTAAACTGTTCTAGTGATTTTCTTTCTTAATGGCCTTACATAGCCTACAAAGGCTGGTAGGCCGTAAAACACCATCCATCCATCCTGAGCTGGGATTGAACCACGGCACCTGATCACCTCGCACTATTGCCAGCAGGTCGAGCTACTACCTCAAATCCCGTCTTGAGAAAAAATGCGTTCATCAGCAGAGTCAGTCGCTCGCCTGCGGTCCGTGTGCTGTTGCAGGGATATTACCGTGGAGGAGGCAATCCGACGCTGGTTTGAATGGATGTTTTGCTACAATTGACATCGTCAGAGGGAGTTTCCGGGGAAGCTTATAGTTTTGAAACAACTGGGCCTGCCTTGTACAGAGACGACGCTTTCTGAGTACCGTATCGGTGTGAGATGTCAGGGTTCGTTGTATTTGCTTCATGAGCTTTTCGAGGCTAATCATAGACTAAGAAGCGGCGTAGTGTGGCAGCAGAGAGAGAGAGAGAGAGAGAGAGAGAGAGAGAGAGAGAGAGAGAGAGAGAGAGAGAGAGAGAGAACGAACAACGAACGAACAATTGGTTTTATTGTGGGGACCTCCGGCCCATTACACATCACAGTTACACAGAATTGTAATGATATGAACACTTCCCAATCTGCTACTGGACAACTGTGACAACCACAGTTAATAACTATCGCTAGATCGGTGAGTTTTAGTTCTCAAAGAGGTATCTGTGATTGTCTACCATCAGCGTTGCCTCTGCTCGTCTTTGAAAAGCTTTATAAAGGTACGTCGTAATGCTTCTAATTGCATAAACATCATCAGTTAAGAAAATGTCAGAAATAGGTTCACTAACACCAAGTTGGATAAACGGTAATACATACTTCATTGAGAGAGAGAGAGAGAGAGAGAGAGAGAGAGAGAGAGAGGGAGTGGGGGTGGGGGAGTGGGGGGGTGTTCCTGAACAGTGGATCCAAAGCGTAACATACGATTCAATCCACACAGGTTCATATCAATCGCTATGGCAACGAGGGAAGATGTTTTGTCCACCCACTTGGAAGGCACACTATGTGTCTAGCTTTGTTTCGAACTCCAAATAATTGAGCGATACACACTCGTACGAGCTCGAAACTCCAAATAATAAAGTGATACATACTCGTACGAGCTCGAAACTCCAAATAATGAAGTGATACATACTCGTACGAGCTCGAAACTCCAAATAATGAAGTGATACATACTCGTACGAGCTCGAAACAAAACCAGACACGTCGTGTGCCTTGCAAGTGAATTGATAAAACTTTTTCCCTCAATGCCGTAACGATTCATTTGAACCTGAGTGGATTGAATATTTGGTCGTTGTAGCTGTCACAAGAATGGATGTTCAGATTATTGAGCATCACTTCCAAATTAGAATTTTATTTTCTGCTCCTCTACTTCGTTGATAGGATTTACACGTCTGACCCTATCAATGAACTGCGTGAGATTTATGAAAGTGAGGTTTGGCGACCCTATCGTGGGTTCCAAGGATTACCTCCATGTGTGTAGAGGGATAACTCCCGAAACGGCACTCACGAACTGCGCCGAGACATCCTGACGATTTCCATGCTTGCGCGTGACAACTGTAAGTGTTGGTCATATTTGGATGCCCGCACTTGTGACCCCCTGTGGGTTGGGGGTCAGAATAGACCCACCGCGACTCCCCACGCGATTCATAAGAGACGAATAATAGGGACATCATGATTTGAGTTGCACTTTCTCGGAACTATTCCAGTAATCATCGTGCTTAATTGCCTTACATAGCCTTCAGAGGCTGATAGGCTGAAAAACTTCATTCATTCACTCATTTACAGTCGGTCTGTATCAGTATTGAGTCCCTCATGCAAGCCACCTTCATGTCTACATGTCATTCATCTTTTTAATTGTCATGAGGTCGCTGGGAAATGAGAATGCATGATGGTACATCATGCACAAGGTCGAACATACCACTTGGATTCTCATCTGTAAGTCAAAAAAGTCAGATCATCTCACTCCTCTCTTCCGCTTCCTCCACTGGTTGCCCATTAGTGCTAGAGTCCAATACAAGATTGCCTGTCTTTGCTACTATTACTTCGCTGAATCCCTTCCTCAATATCTCTCTAAACCCATGTGCACCTACACACCCGCTAGACAGCTACGCTCTTCCGCAGACACAAGAATCCTCAGGTTCCCCGAGGACCCTCCAGTTAAAACAACATTTGGTGAACGCTCTTTCTTTTATCAGGCTCCCTCTATCTGGAATGACCTCCCCGCCTCTGTTCGTCACTCTATTTCTCCCTCGACCTTTCGCTCTGCTCTCAAAACTCACCTATTCTTGAAATCTTTCCCTGATCGTGTCTAAGTTTCTTTATCTTCCTCCCCTCACTGTTCTCTTTGTACTAGCTTGCCTAAGCCCCCTACCCCCCTCCTGTCCCTCCTCCCCCTCTCCCCAGTTTCATGGTTTAACGGTGACGTTGTACATCAGTTTGTCGAATGTCTGAAGTGAATGTCTGATTCTTATGTTATGAAGTTTATTAAGTTGTGCTTGAGGTTATTAACTGTTATTGTATATTGTAATGGTTGTGTATGTATGCACCTTGAGCATGTCTTAACTCATTGGTAAGGCGCTGTATAAATCCACATATTATTATTATTATTATTATTATTATTATTATTATTATTATTATTATTATTATTATTATTATTATTATTATTATTATTATTATTATTATTATTATTTTAAGAAATCCTTTTTCCCCCAGTATGCTTTAACTTGTGTGGCATATACTGATTCATGTATGTACATGTTAAATGAATTTGCCCGTCGGTTGTCAATGACTATAGCATTCTGTCAGTGCATGTGTGACGCGAAGACTTAAAACGGACGGCATTCTGTACAGTGGTTGCAGCCTTCGTCAGTTTGACATCGATCCTGACGCGTGTTGATGAGCAAAACGGACCACACAACAGATGACCTAAAGATGCCATTCCCCTTGAATTATGATGTTAGTGAGGCAGCACAAACAATTCACCGCTAGCCTTCTTTATAATGTTCCTCTTACACCCCTCGACGAATTGCATAAGATGCTGTACATTTCTTTTACGAAGCCAGTTGACTTATTAACTGGGACACCCAATGCTTCAGCAGGTATTACAGCTTCAATGCTTTGAGTCGTTATGAGGCTGTGAAGGACGATGATAACACTGGCTGTAGTGCTTATGGTCGCTTCAGTTGCTACAATGAATACTTAGGCTAAGATGACTATCATATATATGTGGTTATGAAGAATGATTATCATGTTCGATGCGGTAGTTATACCGGCTCAGATGGTTTTAGTGGTTGCAATGGTTGTTGCGGCTAGCAAGGCCGCCATGTCATAGTTACAATAGTTACATTGGCCACGAGTGGTGTTGCTACTGCCATAGTTATGACAGCAGTGCGGATTGTCCCAGTTACGACGTTCCTGGTGGCCACAATCGTAACCTGGTAACTGAGGTAACGTTAACTATGTCTGTCATCGTGTTTGCGTCGGTTGCAGTGGCTAATATGGTATAATAGTTTCTTTGGCTTAAGTGACGACAATGGTTACCGTGTTTAAAATGGTTAGGATATCTATTATTGTTGCCATAGTTGCAGGGATTCCTTTGGCTACGATGAATATTGTGGTTACTCTGGCTACAGAATGGTTACCATGGCCATCGCGACTACCATATTTAGAACGGCTGGGGTGTTTACTATAGTTACGAGGTCAATGATGGCTGTGATAGCTGTTGGGACTGAATGGCCCAGGTCTCCATGACGAGAGGCCTTGGTCTCAGTGTTTCCAGGTCAAGGTGGCAGCCCTCCCTCTGTCTGTGCCCGTGCCCCCGTGCCCTCTCCCCTCTTGCTGCATTCCAGGATGCGTGGCCTTCACTCGTCTGACACCCAAGCCCGAGGGTGGCAGGGAGAGGGGTGGAGATGTGAAGAGAGCGAGGACAATGACCTCGAGTGAGGGGTGGGTGGGGCAGACTGGACAAAGGCCTGACGAGGTATTGAGTAGGCGGGCAAGAAGACCACGGACGTTGGGAATGAGCACCGGTGTTGGCTGAGAAATTGATGGGGGAGAGTCCTTGTGACCCGGAAGGGGAGAAGGAGGTCTGATCCTGAAGGAGTTCAAGCACTGGAAAGATGAGTGATGAGGTTGAGGATCCCAAAGTGAAAATGGGTGAATAGTTGAAGTTGGGATGCGAGGACCATGTAGAGGTGAGATTTGGACTTGAAGATCCATGGGTCAGCTAGGGAAGGATACGTTTGGAGTTGGGGTTGTGCCAATTGGGAGTTGGGGTTGTGCCAATTGGGAGTTGGGGTTGTGCCAATTGGGAGTTGGGGTTGTGCCAATTGGGACACGATCAAATCGAAACCCTGGAGGAGACAATGGTGTGCAGACAGGAGATAAGCTTGGTTGAAAAATGAACGTTCACGAGTTTTCACGGAGGTTGGGGTTCTTGCTATGTCTGCTACATCCCTTTGTGGGTTTGGGGGTTAAAAGAATAGACCTAAAGTATATCCCTACACGATTCGTATGAGGCAAATAACTAGGAACATCGTTACTTGATTTAAGCTTACTTGGAACTGTTCGAGTGATTTTCGTGCTTATTGGCCTTACATAGCCTACACAGGCAGATTGAACGCAAATCCCTATCCATTAATCTATTCATCGTCTGCGACATTCACTCATCTGCACATAGTAGAAAGTGCACTGTGGCAACTGATGATTGAACCTCCTCGAGGTTGAACATTCAGAAAATGCATTTGGCGTGAATAAATATCCAATATTGTGTAGATAGGAAAGTCAGCGGGAAGGTAAGCTGGCAAAGAAGATGGCAGACCTGAAGGCAGACAAGCAGCAAGGTAACATGCATGCTTGTGTGCATGTATTCATCCTGGCAAGATGACAGCCAGGTTAACAGGCAGGCTTGAAGATAGGCAGACAGAGAAGGACAAAGGCACAACTAAAGGCAGGCAAGCAAAAGGCTCTCATGGAAACAGGAGCGAGCCCCCATGTGTTGGGGGTCAAAATAATTCCACCGCTTCTCTCTAGGCGATTCGTAAGAGGCGAATAACTAGGGACATCGTGACTTGATTTGCGCTTCCTCTACACATAATCTTGTGATTTTCGTGCTTAATGGCCTTACACGGTCTACAAAGACTTCATCCATCTATTCTGATTTCAAAATGACCGACGAGCTGACTCTGAAGAGACTGAATTATAGGCTGACCGAGTCGTTAATTAGTTACGTGACATGACAATCTCCATCTGGGACTTAAGCCCTCCCTAGGTGTCTGGGGTAATCGATATTTGAATTTTGCTCTGGTAGCCCTTGTGCTTTTTCGTGATCGGAGGCTTTACATGGCCCACATGAACTGCTTGGCAGTGAAACTTGTATCTACCAAATAGTTCAGAATATGCTGAACATTTTTCTAGTCAGTAAATTGGACTGGAATCCACTGTATCAACGTGATTTTGATTCATCGATAAAAGTTGATGTGTTACATAGCCTACAAGGCTGATAGGACCTTAAGCCCTATCAATCCATCCATCCATCCATCCATCCATCCATCCATCCATCCATGAAAACAGGAACCTAGTCAGGCAGGCAAACAGGTAGCAAAGAAGCAGCCAGGAAGACAGGCAGACAGACAGGCAGACAGGCAGAAAGACGTTCAGACACGCGGGAAGATAGGCAAGCAGACACACAGTAAGACAGGCAGGTAAGCAGGCAGGTAAGCAGGCTGGGGACACTTCACACCTGTCTGTGTGGAGGTGCAGGGATCGGGTGGCGGAGACGGAGAGCGGGGCGAGGGCGGAGTGAGGCGGTGGAGTTGGAGGCAGTGGAGCATGGCGGAGACGACGGCCTGCGCACCGGGCCCGCAGTTTTGTGGGGCCCCTGGCAGCGCTCGCAGGCGCAGATAAAAGCGGTCGCTTGTTACTGGACCCCAGTTACATTGTGCCCTGCGCTCTGCCTCGCCTTTATGGATTGAATGCGGTGTCAAATCCGGGGAAGAAATGAGTCACTCTGTCACAGCGTGTCTGGCGCGAGGGAAATAAAGGAATGGGAAACTAGTGGCGGGACAGCTCAAAGAAGAGCGGTCCGACCCCATTCAGTCGTAATGGGACGGCGAGTGGGAAGGAAGTGTAAACAGAGGAGGGAGGCGAGGCGTTTCCAAGCACCTTTGTCGCTGGGTGAAAAGCTGTCACGTCTGTTACTTTTAAATCAATGTTGGGCAATCTTCGATGCATTTTGATGAGGGGGTTCGCTATGACTGGTTTACGGCGCCGAAAAAGACGTTTTGACTGGAGCAAGCGCTCGGTGAGGCCTGCTCCTTGTCAGCTGAACAGCGTGAAAAGCGGCCCCTTTCTTGCATTGGTATACATGTTCATTGTCAAAAAATGCAGAGGTTGAACAACCGAATGGGCTTTTACTCAACCACGCCTAAAATCTTGGGGCTCGATGCAGGCCTGTTGGCAGCATGTGAATCTCGCCCTGAAATGGACAAGTAGACTTTCGTTCGAGTTGAAACTTTAGCGTGCTTTTATTCATCCTTTTTGCCTGTCACTCCAACTATTGCATCACCCTTATTTTCTCTCAACTTCTTGTACTCGGTTTTCTCCATTTCTCTTTCCCCTCTTGCCCTTTCTGAGGAGAAGGCCGAGACGAAAATGGAGGCTCCAGCCCTTGGAGGAATGGTATGTAGGAAGTGTCCCCCCTTTTGTTCTTTTCTTCCTTGCATTCTATTGACCTACATGCTGCCGAGCCCACGGTCCCATATTGTAGTAATTTTCTTTTCCCCCCTTGTTCTTGGTTTTAGTCTCCACATTTCGGAATTGTCTTGGAACTTGTCTGTGCTGTGAGAGTGTGTTGACCCCATTTCTACATGGTGTTCTGTTCACGGCACGAAATGGTGATTAGTGAACCCAGAGATGTAGAGGTCAGCTCATCGTACCCGTATTACTTTTTTTCCTAACTCAAGTTGGTTGCTTGACTTTTTTGTCTTCCGATTTAGTTTGCAATCATCTGTTGAACCAATGTATTTTTTGCGGTACTGCGTATTGTCGAGACGCCCTTGAGACTTTTTATGTGTTTCATTTCTTTCTTCCTATTTCTTTTTCTTCTTACCAAGGCGAAATGGGAATACTGTGCTCGCTCTCTCTCTCTCTCTCTCTCTCTCTCTCTCTCTCTTGGATCTATTCCAATTCATTGGCGCTTTAAATCGCGACTGCTTTGAAGTGTCGGAAAATCAATGTTTGTTATGGCGTCCAGCACTGAACGGCCCCGACTTCAAGATCTACGGGGATGCTGGGGCCAGCTCCACTGTCCTGAATTTTCTCCTTTTCATCCCACAGACCCATAGAATCTAGATGTCACTCCGGCAGGGCACTGTAATATTTTCGCAGGATTCTCTCTCGTTTCCAAAGTGGAATCCTTGTCGGAAGATCTTAGAGTAAATTAATAGTTATCGACTGCAGAACATGATATTTAGAGGCGTTGAGAAGAACTTACCCAAATTAATGTACGTTGCTGTTTTTCTCTTGAAGCAACTACATAATATCGACTCTGATCAGCATGGGGTAATACTGGGCCGGTAAATAAAACACCCCACATATCTCTTTGTCATTTTGTAGACGAGCCTTCTCGTCTGGGTAGCTTTCCGCCATTACTTCGTATAGGAAGATGAAATTCTTTGGGTGAAATGCCAGCCAAAGCTAATGAGATCTGTCATGCTTATATATATGAGAACATATCACCGAGAAAATTTCAACAATGCATCCTTGTCGGTGTCTGGGACTGCCCCGAGCATTCCAGTGCTAAATACTTGTTCGTCACTGTCTGCTGTAGCTAACGTGTCAGATCCACAGTGGGTCCACAGAACAGCAAAACGAACATAACTAATACCATGAAACATAATTATTTGTAGAGGATTAATTGGAAGATTTTTATTGTCTTCTTGGTTCTTTACGAAATGAATAGGATCTCTCTCTCTC
>JAWQFJ010001288.1:0-5000 GCA_034096865.1 Theodoxus fluviatilis
AAAGGCATCGAAATATTCTAAGAAGTACAAACACAGAAAAAAAAAATAAAAAAAAAAAAATTAGTCAAGTATTACTCGTTCTCTCTGAGTCCCAACGCTTTTTCAGTTCACCACGTGCCGCACTCCCAGGTGGTCAGCCATCATTTATCACAGTGTGTGTGTGTGTGCCTGTGTGTGTGTGTGTGTGTGTGTGTGTGTGTGTGTGTGTGTGTGTGTGTGCCCGTGTGTGTGTGTGTGTGTGTGTGTGTGTGTGTGTGTGTGTGTGCCCGTGTGTGTGTGCGTGTGTGTGTGTGTGCGCGCACGCGCGCCTGTGTGTGTGTGTGTATGCGCGTGTGTGTATACGCGCACGCTCGCATAAAGCATGCGCTTCTATCAGCATAAATTCGCGCTTTGTAGGGGATCTAAATGTAGAATATGCGCATTTTTCGTTGACAAATGCAGCCTTTTGGCCATGCGCGCTTTTTAGCTGTGGGATTGTTTTAGTTGTGGGGGCTGAGTTGCACTGCCAACCCAGTACAGTGTCCCAGTTGTGCCAGGTGAGTGCCCAGGAAGAAAAGGTGTGTAAGTCATACAACACCCGCGTCCTGGTCTCTTCAAAGTCAAAACATTTTTGTCACCTCTCTCCACCCATCACCACACCCATGCCTGTAGCATTGCACTGTTATTTCACTGGCAGCCTCCTTCTACCCCCTTCCCTCCCACAACCCTCTTTCTCTCTCTCTCTCTCTCTCTCTCTCTCTCTCTCTCTCTCTCTCTCTCTCTCTCTCTCTCTCTCCCTCTCTCTCTATCTCTCTCTCTCCCCTCTCTCTTTCTCCCCCCCCCTCCCCCCCTCCCTCCCCCCCTCTCTCTCTCTCTCTCTCTCTCGTTCTCTCTCTCTTTCTTCGTCCCTCACTCTCCCCTCCCCTCCCTCTCTGCAACCACCCACCCACCCTTCTCCTCCGCTCCTCCTCCCCCCCCCCCTCTCTCTCCCTCCTTCCCTCCCTCTCTCTCTCTCTCTCTCCTCTTCTCACCTCTCTCTCTCTTCTCTCTCTCTCTCTCTCTCTCTCACTCTCTCTCCTCCCTCCCTCCCTCCCTCCCTCCCTCCCCTCCCTCTCTCTCTATCTCTCTATCTCCTCTCTCTCTCCTCTCTCTCTCTCCCTCTCCCTCCTTCCCCCCCCCCCTCTCTCTCTCTCTCTCTCTCCCTCTCTTTCTCTCCCTCTCTTTCTTCCTCCCTCAACCCCCCCTCTCTCCTCCCCCCCTTCTCTCTCTCTCTCTCCTCTCTCTCTTTCTCTTTCTTATTTCTCTTCTCTCTCTCTCTCTCTCTCTCTCTCTCTCCTCTCTCTCTCTCTCTCTTACCACATTTGAATATTTTGCCTCAAGGGCTGAATGTAAGAAAGGCAATACTGCCTAATTCACTACCCTTGTAAAATAAAGTTCGTTCGTTCGTTCGTTCTCTCTCTCTGTTCGTGTGTATGTGTGTGTAGGCGTGTGTATAGGTGTATGCGTGTAGGCGCGCGTGTGTGTGTGTGTGTGTAGCTGTAGGTAGGTGGGTGTGTAGGCCCCTATGTATGTGTGTGTATGTGTGTGTACGTAAGTGTGCGTGTGCGCGCGCGATGGAAAGTGTGTATGTCTATGTGTACGTGCGTTTAAATATGTACGTGTGTGTGTGTGTGTGTGTGTGCGCGCACGCGCACATGCGAAGGTGTTTGTGAATGAGCGTGTGTGAATGAGCATGTGTGAATGAGTGTCTGTGTGTGTGCGCGCGTGTGTAGGCCTATGTGTGCGTTTACTCGTTTGCGTGCATGTGTGTGTATACACGTTTGTGTGAGTGTACGTGAGAGTGTTTGTGCGTGCTTGTGATTTCATCGTCAATCTGGCAGTCCGGTTTCCTGACCAAGAAACTCGCAGGGAATTAATTATCATATGGCTGAAATGGTCGTTGTCGGCAACATTTCCGGACACTGTACCCCAGTTTTGAAATCTCGGCCTTACAGTCACGTGACTCGCACGCCCGGGGAGTTATATGCTAAGATCCGGCCGCGTTAATGTATCTGCGTTTTGTGACAAATGTCTTGCTCGGCGATACTGTACTCCATGCACCTATAATTCGGTCCGAGTGATTCGGGTGTAATCTTAAGCTAAACGACGTTTATAAATGTCCGTTCTCGTGAGAGATGCCGAGATTAGAAACTGGGGTACAGTGTCCGGAAATGGAAATGGGTTGTTGCCGACAACGACCATTTCAGCTATGGTCCTCCTGAGGATCTGTTCTCGATTTCTTATGTGAGAGGGTGCACCATCCTTTCTGTGAGGCAAGCTGACCAGCATTCTGTAAACCCCAGTCAGTAGAGCCGGTAGGCGAAATCTCTAGTTTACTAAAATGGCTGACCAGCAAACCGCTCTGCGACCCCTTGTCTGCTGTGGTCTGATGGTGCAGCTGCCCTGTCGGTCGCTCCTTACATTAGCTTGACCCCTGGCTAGTGAGCCGTTCTCCCACTCTGGCATCTGAATTGTAACATGTTGACTATAACTCTGATGTTTCCCCTCAAGTAAGACAGCTACTTGCAACGGCATGTGATTCATTCAATACACTGTGTTATGCTGAATGAGACAACGTTTGTAAGAAGTCATTTCAAAGTAACTTAAATTAACTAATCTCTCTTTTCTGCCATATGGAAGCACAGCCCAGGAACCAGGGTTAGGATCTGGGAAATAATCTACACCCTGGCTCCTGTGAGGTCCGTGCATTGATTTCTTAAGGGGGAACGGCACACACGACGAGAGAGACCACTGCCACCACGGTCTAGAGAGACCACTGCCACCACGGTCTAGAGAGACCTCTGCCACCACGGTCTACAGAGACCACTGCCACCACGGTCTAGAGAGACCACTGCCACCACGGTCTAGAGAGACCACTGCCACCACGGTCTAGAGAGACCACTGCCACCACGGTTTATATTAGAGAGACCACTGCGACCACAGTCTTGGGTTGGTCCAGGCCATTATCATGGGGCCTCGGACCAGCCATGCAGCAGCTCCTGTACTCATGGGTGAAAAATAAAGATGTGGAAAGCAGCTACGATTTTGTCTCATACCTGCGCCCTGCTATCATCATGCCGTATTCCACTCCACCACACTTATAACGCTGGATGAAACAGAAATGACAACAGCAACAGCAATCACAGCAACTACAGCAACTACCCAAACAACACAAGATTAACAATGACACACACACACACACGCACGCGCGCACACACGCGCCCGCACACACACACACACACACACACACACACGCCCGCACACACACACACACACACACACACACACACACACACACACACACACACGCCCGCACACACACACACACACACACACACACACACACACACACACACACACACACACACACACACACACACACGCCCGCACACACACACACACACACACACACACACACACACACACACACACACACACACACACATGCAAATCCCACAACAATCGGCAACGAGAACAATCAGGCACTACTTTGCACGCATTATCACAAACAACGCGCTCACGAAAGCGTGATTTTATTGTTTTCAATGTACAAAATTAGTTGAGGAAGAAGAGAAGCTGATATAACATCCCAAGCTGCGACCGAATGTGAGACCAAAAACCTGAGTACAAAATCATTTCATTTTGACGAGATCTACGACACTTCAAGTCTTTCCTATCTCTTCTGCAAAAACTTTTTTCATTCAACCTATAATTATTTTAATGTCTCACGCAGAGAAAAAAATAATGAATGCATACATATGACGTACAGGAGACACAAATCTGTACGGGAAAAAAGTCTGACAATATTTTCGAATCCATTTGTCTCGCTAATTTCGCTGGTTGAAATATTTCAAGCGCGGTGAAATTAAGTAAGCTTGAGATATCTAGATCTCAGTGGGTGGGCCTATAAATGTTCAGGATGCAGTGGGATGTAGATTACAGGCCATGAAAGCATGAACTTCTCCATATCATTCTTCCAGAAAAGTGTAAGAGCAGAAACCCTTGCGAGGGTTTGACAAGCTCGATGACTGAAGACTGGGAAATTCGGTATACGGCAAGTCAGAGTAAGGTATCACACATCAGAACTGCAAGACCACAGAGTATACAAGAAGGGCACATTCCCAGTAAGTTTTTTCTGGTTTTAAGTTGGTTTTCATAAAGCGGTGATCAATACTGCTGTGTATCTGCATCTGCACAAAAGCCACCTTGCTCGCTATGAACAAAAAAGTTGACGGTAGTACAACTTTCCAGAGCATGTTTTTTTTTGTGCACAGTGGTAGATGTTCACGAAATAATTGACAGTTAATTTGATATCAGTGGAATTTCTCAGTTATCACACTCACGAAATAAGATTTTAAAGAATGACATAATAATAAATGCCTCATGCACAAAAAGAAAAAGAAAGAATTAGAATGCTTGGACGAAATAATACTGGGTCAGTCTAATCTTTCAACCTATGAACCTTTCGCTCTCACATCTCACAGTAAAAAAGACAGAGAAAAAATCTTAGCTTGCACTTCTCACTGCAAATTAGATCAACTGGGGGGAGAGGTGAAAGTAGCACAAGAAGCTTGCGGACGGAAAAACCATGGCCAGCATATCGCTTTCCAGGCTGCTGGACGCAACTGTGGAATACTGGGCATTCTTTTCTACAAGGGATCCACTGCAGCCACTTCAAAAAAGGGCACAAATGGTTTGCAGCCAAGGAGGTTCTATGCTCCATGCTCTGTGTAGTGCCAATTTGCCATGCTCCATGCTCTGTGTAGTGCCAATTTGCCATGCTCCATGCTCTGTGTAGTGCCAATTTGCCATGCTCCATGCTCTGTGTAGTGCCAATTTGCCATGCTCCATGCTCTGTGTAGTGCCAATTTGCCATGCTCCATGCTCTGTGTAGTGCCAATTTGCCATGCTCCATGCTCGGTGTAGTGCCAATTTGCCATGCTCCATGCTCTGTGTAGTGCCAATTTGCCATGCTCCATGCT